>JAKWJA010000910.1:327500-390235 GCA_027704765.1 Solanum habrochaites
CCATTTCCCCCTTTCACAATGTTCTCGTGAAGTTGCTCACGAATCAAAGTGTGAATGTCCCTTCGAAGTCTCGCACGCTCTTTTTGATCAGGAGCGGGGTGGGCAATTTATGTCGGTGCTGGCGCCTGCGGCAGCGCCTCTGGAGCCGCCCCCCCGTTCTGGAGCCAGCGGGTTCTGAATGACCTCCCTCTCACTTCGTTCGAGCTGAATTACATCCACCCTCTCACGGTGAAAAAAGTGGTTAACTATCTCGAAAAAATCCATATCGTCCATCCGAATTGTCTCAATTACAGCCAACTCCCCCTCCCCTGTCTCTTTCCCTATCGAAAAACCAGCCCTACTTATTTTGTTCTACAAATGCTAACCAAGTGACACACTGGGGCCATGGGTCATGAAAGAGGTTGACCCCCATCCTCCTTAACTATGTATGGCTAATGAACTCCTCGCTTTAGTCCGTTCTTTTCCTTCTTTGGGCTCGGGTCGATAGTAGCCGTGGTAGTAATGCCCCGGAGCCCAGCTACCGACCCGAGGCGCCGATCGGGAAAGTAATAAAGGGACGTTAAACGTAATTCTAGAAGGGCCTTCCCGCAAAAAAACCGAGTCTTGGCAGTTCAAGTGAAAGTTTTTTAGACTAGTCCCACTAAGGTGGTGAGGAAACTTACTTCCGAGAGAGCAGCTTTCGCCTCGGTAATTACCTAACGAGAGAGAGCCGATGCAAAAGTAGTCCTTTACGCGAGGAAACGCCAGACAGACTGACCTCTGCTAACTACGTTTTATATAGACTGGAAGCTAGAGAGATACTAAGGTATAGTGCTGCTACCAGAGAAGGCTCTTTTATGCTAGGCGTCCAGACCTACTATACCCGAGCCGCATCCCCGGCACACTTGCTATATCTACTAACGCTTCATCCTAACCAACTATACCTGATATAAAGCCGTTCTATAGAAATGAAAGACAAGAAGAAAGCAAGAAAAGGATAGCGATCGCTTTGGGAACGTCACGGGGGAGGAAGATAGAAAGGTAACCTATGACACCGGGGAATTACGCTTTTTCTCCCGCCTCAGCTTCGCGGATGGAAGGAGGGCGAGAGCGTAGCACGCACGCTCTATGCTTTTCGCCAGCTTTCCCTCTAGTAAAAGATTAGCTCGTACCCTCTCTCTGTGTCTAGGGATTCCTGGGGCATGAGTTAAGCATATAGTTGATTGCTCTTTCTTTCGATTGAGCGTCGGTACTTTTGGAGTCTCTCTCTGTAGGCGTGCAAAACAACAGAGCCACTGCTCTTCGGGGTGATGAGGTGGACAATTCCTTACTCCAGCTTCAAAGGAGCATCTTTGCATGAATCAATACTAACTCCTCAGTCAGCTGACCTTCTATTTCGGAGATTAGAGCAGAAGAACTCCGTAACGGCGGAGAGGGCTTGAAAGCCACTTGACTCTAAGGAGAGGGGCTTCGCCTCGAATCCAAATGATTTCTCTTCTTCTCTTAAGATATTTCTAGTTAGGACTTGATCGAGGGATCAATTGACTCCGAAACATAAAGTAACAAGACCATAACCCCGTGCCCCCGCCTTAAAGGATCCCAACTCATCACCCTCATCTCCAACTTATTCGTGGTTTTAAGGTGCTTTTGACTATTAAAAAAACTTATTTGGAGACCAAGGCGAGGGGTCATCTTCGGCAACCAACCGGGGTCATGTGGAGCCGGCCTCCCCGCCGTCCCCCCTGCCCGCACCCTCCATAACGGAAGTACGTAGAAACCTTGATCTGTTTACTTCCTCCTTTAATAAGATCGGGATGAGGAGTGACCTTTTACTGGACCTCGAGGATCGGCTTAAACTTGAAACTGCCTCAGAAGCAAAGAGAGGCAAAATAATCGAATTTATGGAGATCTTGGCCTTTGATGAAGATGAACTGATATACTGGCATTCTCTTCCAACTCCGTATCCTAACTCAGGGCAAACTATCTCTAGATGGCAAAGTGAAAAGTCGAATTGATCTGCACATCCCTCTATTCCAATAGAAAATGTTAGCCTTCATCCATGAGATCGGGGTATCACTACCAGTAGGGGCCCGCTTCCATAATAGACTTTGAAACCTCGCCTTCCCTTTCGATGTCCGATCCCGGATACCATGACTTGCCTTCAAACGGGCTTCACCTTCAAAGGAGAGTAATCGATCTGCGGACAGCAAGGCCAATGAAGATCAAATTTACCGGGGTCTGAGTCGTGTCTTGTCCTTGAGTCCTCTCTATGCCTCTCATGTCCTTCTTTCCTTCGCTTGGGACTCACTAGCACACTCCTTGCTGCTTTCGTGCTTGATGGCTTCTGATGAACCAATGATAGAGATCCTTCCCTAACAGCTGCTGTTCAATCCGTCCCTGAGAGTGAGAGGAGTCGTAGGAATTCACATTGCCCTTTACGGCTTGGAATTCCTATTGTATAGAATAAATGTATTGGGCAATGCCTTTCTTTTCTTGAATTCCAAAATTCTCCGCCTTTTCTCAGCTTGACACCTACTTTAGAACCATCCTTTTCTAAGTACGACAAAGCTTCCTTGTAAACTAAGGCTAAGGCACGCTCGATAGCAAGAAGCTAGTGACTTCTTTCAGGTCATTAACTATAACTTGCACGAGGTATCACAGTGGGGCCTGTCTTCTGTCCGGTTCTTGGGTCCGGTCGAGCCTCTTTGAAATTACATCCCTGCCTCTCGTCTAACTCGAGTTGCCCCGCTCCTTTGGCAGTTAAAGTAGCTCGCTTCAAGAAGTAAGATTATATCCCTAGGGGTATGTTACGAGCAGAAGTTCTCTTGCTAGTGGAAGTAAGAGTAGCAAGGTTAGGACCGCATATAAATATAATAGGGGAAAGCCATTTTATTCCCTAGAAGTTTGTCCGGTTGGGAAAGCCAGAACTCTTGTAAACCAGCTTGATAAAGGGTAGTGGTAGGGACAGTCTCAGTACCACTGAAAGTGCGATAGTCCTTCAAGCAAGGGACTTGGGCAAACAAAGTCCTTACTCGTATTCCACCAACAACTCGCGTATCGTATAGAGCTTTTTCCTATCCTTTCCGCATAGACTTGCTTCGCACCTGTGTCAAAAGCCAGTTGAGTTTTACTCTTCAGTAAGAATGATAAAGCATTTCGCAAGCTTGAATCCCTATAAAAAGTCCGTCCCAACAATTTAGCCTGAAAAGAAAAAAAGTGGGGTAGAAGTTAAGTTTCTATTGAATTGAGTAAGATCCTTTTGAATAGAAGATGCCCATGAAAAAGAATTTTTTAGAGGAAGATCAAAAAAATGCGGATTTCCCTATTGATTAACCTCTGAAGCGGATAAGATCCAAAGAAGTCTATACCTGCAGATGAAAGAGGAGCTTCTACGTGAACATTTCTAACAGTGGTTTCTCCTCCAACAGTCAAGTAACTAGCACTGGTTATTCCAGCAAGAGCTCTTACTCTAACAGAACTAGTACCGTCAACTCCAATTGTAGCAGCGGGAATGTCTTCACCACCAGATATTGCATTAAGAGCTTCTATTGCATCAACGGTGGAAATGGAGAGCAGGCTCGGAATATAATAGCTTGAACCGCTTAGGCTCTTTGCACCTAAATAAATAGTAGACACGCAAAAAAATAAGACGCGAAACTTATAGAGTCGTAGCCTTCTAAGACTTTCTTCTCCAACTCACTCAATCGATAGGTTGAGGCAATCAACTGGAAATCGACCAAAAGGACCTGTCAAGCCTTAGAAGTCAAAGCATGCATCACATATCATCATGCATAGCTTATTAGCTGTAGTAGCTGCATAGGAAACATAAAGCATATAGTACTTTTCTCCATTGTCATGCATCAAATGGCTGTCTCTCCTCTCTCAAAGCAGGCGAGCTTCAAGCTTGGAAGATCAAGAAAAGCGAGAACGGGAACTCCTAGAGCTGCTGGAGAATAGCAAAAGAAAGATCTCAAGGCTATGGGAATATACCACTCCCGATACTCTTCCTCCGTCACCTCTATCTCCAAATCAACGGTTTGATATGATGAATTGAATATCATTACCGATGATTACAATTTCATCAATATATACTAAAAGAAAAAACAGAATAGTTTCCACGTCGACGAGTAAAAAGGGACTGCCTGGGATTGAAGAAAACCAGCATCCACAGAAGCAAATTTGGCAAACCCATTTCGGGACGCTTGTTTAAGTCCATAAAGGGACTGATTCAGGCGGCAAACTGAGTTCTCCCCCTGTGGAGAATATCCGTGAGGGAGAGACATGTATACTTCCTTTTTTGGAACATGTTAAGGCTTTACGCTCTAACTCACCTTCGCGACGACACCAAATAAGTAACCTCTTCCTAGGATTAAGATTTGTTTTATCAACTCCAAGGTGCGAGTACTCTCTGAAAATTGATTTGAGGTTGGGGTATCACAAACTAAGAGTTAGAAGAATTGGCATTTCTAAAAGGAGTTTCTAAACAAGGTATGATCATTTTGAGTTTTGAGTCATGTCTTTTGGCCTAACAAGTTCCCCGACGACTTTTATCGACCTTATAAATAAGGTGTTCCGGAATTATCTTGATTCATTTGTAATTGTCTTTATTGATGGTATCTTGGTATGCTCTAAGAATGAGGATGTACACATGGTTCACTTGATGATAGTATTGCAAGTCCTCAAGGAACATAAACTCTTTGCTAAATAAAGTAAGAATTTTTGTTGAAATCCATTTCTTTTCCTTGTCACATTGTTTCAAGTGAGGATATAGAGGTTGATCCGAAGAAAATAGAGGTGGTTAAGAATTGGCCTAGACCTTTGACTCCTACTGATATTCAAATATTCTTGGGTTTAGCCGGGTATTATATGAGATTTATTGATGGGTTTGCATCTATCTCTTCTCCTTTGATAACCTTAACCCAAAAGAAAGTTAAGTTTGAGTGGTTGGAAGCTTGTGAAAGAGCCTTCCAAGGGTTTAAAGATAAAATTGACTTCACTCCGATTGTTACCTTATCGGAGGGTACCAAAGGGTTTGTGGTGTATTGTGAGTCTTATCGAGTAGGTTTGAGTTGTCTCCTCAGGAAACATGGTAAGGTGATAGCATATACCTCTAGACAACATAAGGTGCATGAGAGACTATCTATATGAGGTGCATGTAGATATATTCACCAACCATAAGAGTCTTCAATGTGTATTAACTCAAAAGGAGTAAAATCTCCGACAAAGAAGATGTTTAGAACTCTTGAAGGACTATGATATGATTGTACATTACCACCCCGGCAAAGCCAAGTTAGTTGCGGATGCTCTAAGTCAAATGTCAATGGGTAGTTTGGCTCATCTTCCTGATGGTAAGAAAGAGTTAGTGAAAGATGTTTATAGATTGGGCCGGCTGGGCGTCCGGTTATGAGATTCTCCGAAAGAGAGTTTAATGGATCATCATAACTTGGAGTCATCTTTAGTGGTTGAGGTGAAGTCTAACCAACATTTTGATCCTTTATTAATGTAGTTAAAGGAATTGGTTCTTATTAAGTTCAATGAGTCATTATCCTAAGGGGGGATGGTGAACTTATGTACCAAAGAAGGTTGTGTGTACCGGATGTAGATGACTTAAAAAGAAAAAAAATTATGGAAGAAGATCATGGTTCACGATATTCCATTCATTAAGCTGCCACCAAAATGTATCATGATCTAAAAATGGTCTATTGGTGGAACACTTTGAAGAAGGATATATCGGAGTTTGTGGTCAACTTTCCTAATTGTCAACAAGTCAAGGCCGAACATCAAAGACCGGGGGAGGTTAAATCATGATATAGCTATACCTACTTTGAAATGGAAGATGTCAATATGGATTTCGTTATAGGTTTTTCTCGTACGCGAAGGCAAAAGGATTTGATATTGATTATTATTGATAGATTGACAAAATCTGCCCATTTTATCCCCGTCAAAGCTAATTATTCAGCGGAGGACTATGCTAAGTTGTACCTTAATGAGATTTTGAGCTTACATGGGGTTTCCTTGTCTATCATCTCTAATATGGGTCCCCAATTAGCTTCTAGATTTTGAAAGGCATTCCAAAGTGGTCTAGGTACTAAGGTGAAACTTAATATCACATTTCATCCACAAACGGATGGTTTGGCGAAATAAACCATCCAAACCTTGGAGGTCATGTTGAGAGAATTTGTTATTGACTTCAAGGGTAATTGGGATGAACATCTACCATTGGTTGAATTTTCCTACAAAAGTAGCTATCATTCAAGTATCGCCATGGCACCCTTTGACACTATTTATGGGAGGAAATGTAGATCTCCAATCGGGTGGTTTAAGATAGGTGATTTTTCTCTAATAGGTCTCAGAGCAACCTATGAGGCTGTGGAGAAAGTCCAAATTATAAGGGATCATTTTAAGGATTCCCAAAGTCGAAAAAATATTATGCCAAAAAGAGAAAAATGGACCTTGAGTTCATGGTAGGTGACTTTTTCTATTTGCAGATATCACCCATGAGAAGGGTGATGAGATTTGCTAAAAAGGGAAAACTTAGTTCCCAATATGTGGGGTCATATGAGGTTGTGAAACGCATCGAAAAGCTTCCTATGATTTCAAATTACCTATTGAGTTAGCTTTGGTGCATCCGATGTTCCATGTGTCAATGCTCAAGAAGTGCATAGGTGATCCGATGTCTATCCTTCCTCTATAAGGTTTAGAAGTCGAGATCTTAGGCCAACAAGTAAAGAGTTTGAGAATAAAGAAATTGCTATCGTGAAGGTTCTTTGGAAGAACCAACTAGTGGAGAATTCTACTTAGGAGGCCGAGGACGACATGAAATCCTGATATCCTCATCGTTTTACCTCCTCTTCTATTGAAGGTTTAGGTTAGTAACTTCTCCTAAATTTTGGTGTTGAAGGGTCTTAAGTGTGTTTTGAAACTTCTATGTTTTTTCCTTCATCATGCATGATCTTGTGAAAAAATCATGTTTCATATAAGTCTTGAACTATGTGTCTTCATACTTGCTAATACTTGATTACATGTTTAGTGTATTGAGTCATATGATATTTCTTGTGAAATTTCTCGTGTGAAGTTATGGAATCATGTATTGCTTCTTGTTGAATATGTGGAGCCATATGGAAAGGAGAAGGACATTCCTTCTTCTAAAATGTGAAATTGTGAAAAGTGTGAAATAATTGGTAGTTGTCATGATTTCAATATTATAAATGGTGCTTTGTTGTGTTGAGAAAGGAGTGAATGTTCCTCCTTTGTTATTGAATTATTCTTATGTCTCATAGGTTGGTTGGGCTACTAGTCTTGATTCATTGTTCCAAAAAAATGGTTAAAGTGTCATTCGAGGATAAATGTTCCCCGGGGGGGATATTGTTATACCTCGGAAATCCAAGGAACTAGGCTAGAGTCTCTCCTAGTGTATAATTCTCTAAAACTGTGTTTCCAGGCCTAAATAAAGGTAATTAAATTGATTAGGAAGTATTTAATCCTAAACGTCAAGGAACGCCACGGCGTCCAAAAACTAGTGAAAGTCACTTAGTGTGTCTTTAGGTTTGTACAGGGTTTGAACAGTCTTATGAAGGTCAAAATTTTAAAAAATACCTACGGTACAACTTAGTGCATGTTTAGGGTCAAAACGTTGGATACGACTCCCCAAGGACCACCCTAAGGGCCCTCGAGGAGGACCCAAACAATTGACCTAAAAGCTATAAAAAAAATAGTGTGAAACCACAAGGGGATTGACGAGCCGTCGATGGTGCTCGTGAGTCTATACTTAGACTCCTCCCTAATGGACTCCAAAATAAATCCTCTATCCCAAACCACGCTTGAACAGCATGGTCCGTGGTTGGGATGACTGGGCGTCGACAGGGTCTCGTCGATGGACCCCTGTCTCACTGCTCCACATGGCATAAGTGGGGTGGTTAGGTAATTACATAATAATTAATTAATGATTAAAGTCTGTTATAATTAGTTAGTTTAGGACTATTTAAGCACTGCAAGTCATTAAACCAACCTAACACCTTATAAATCCTAAAACTCAAATAGCTCCCACGTCTCTCTAGTTTCTCTCACTACTCTAAATAACCCCATTGAAGAAAAAGGACAAGATTCTCCAGGGCTTAAATATCAAGGCTTTACACTACAAAAATCTAAGGATTAACAAGGAATGGAAGATATTCACTCTTGGGACACCTTCCCCAAGAGGTTATTCAAAGTTTGGTATTCAATGTTCTTGAAAAGTTTATTTTCATTCAATTTCGTTGGTCTACTTTCTAAATTGAATTGTTTGGTTTTAATTAATTATTAGTGATGGTTTATGTATGTTTATGTGTAGGTAAGAGAATGTACTTTACCTATATATTGCACATGTGGAACTTGAGGGAATAATACCTAGGGTGATCTCTTTATATACATATGTTATTGATGAAATGCATAATGTTGAGTCTCTATAATGTTGATATACATCAAGTTGGTTTGACTTTATATACATGTTGTTGGTCTAGAATGTTATGAATAAGGTTGAATGCACTTATTATGATGTTATATGATGTAAAGGTAGTGTTTATAGTCTCTTTGCTAGTTTACTTAGTTTATTTGGGGTTATGGGGCTTCACCAAGACATTGCACTAGTTGACTTGAATTGGGATTATGGGTAAGGTCTTGTGTTATGTTGAGGAAAATGTTGCTTATGGCTTTATTATGATGATGTTGTTGAACATGTAATAAGATGTTCTTGGAATGTGCATGAAAGATTTTAAAGTAACTTGTCATGCTTATAAATAAAATGTCCCTTTGTGCATAATTTCAAATGATTTACTTGCATATGTTTCCATAATTAGTATATGTGGTTTGTACTAAACCATATTTTCTTCAATTTTCTACAGTAAGCGTAGGTTCGGGCCATTGAATATATTCATCTCCTTATTGAAGCTTAATTCTGGTTTTCATGTTTTCTATTCCAAAGACTTTATTGTAATTTCTATATGAGACTTATTGTAATGTTGTCAGGGATATGTCCCAAATCTTGTACTCTTATGTTTAGATTTTTCTGTGAGACGATTGTAGACTATTTTTGATATATGAGAAGTCTATGTGAACTTCAAATGTAAAGTTTTATTTCATCCATATTTTCATTTGCCTATGAAATGCTATGATGTATGCTAAGGGCTTAGATAAGGCCTCTTCGAGGAAGAAGACGTCGGGTACGTCTAGGGGATGCTCCTGGTCGTGACAAGAAACAACTTACCTTATCTAAACTCAATCTCACCTCATTTCAATATGAAAGGAATAATAATAATAATAATAATGAAATATAAAAAAAGGTAAATAGTAGATAACCAATCAATGTATTGGAAAATACAATGTAACTCAGTTTGTACGTAAATCTACAAAATGAACTATGTTTAAGAGATTCTCCAACCGACAACCATCACTATGAGCTATTTATGATACAACATCTCGTCCATGCTACCAGAACTGTCCTAGACCTCTCTGGGGTATATAACTCCTAAAATAAATGGATCTACTAAGCTATGCTTAAAAAGAAATAAGAAATAATCTAAAAAGTATGACACTTTCTACCACATTGGCTACAGTTGTTAGAACTCTCCCCCATATCGGTTCTCAATAATACTCAAAAAATATAACTTATATCATATGTTTTTTACAAAAGTTTCCTACTCCTAAACTTTAAGATTATCATTCTAAAGGTTTTTGTTTAAAGATATAGTTCTCAAAACTCCTCATGAACTCTTTTGAAAATCGTTATTTCCACTCTTCTTAAATATAACATTTTATCTTCCGAATACTCAGTTCTCATATATAATTTTAAAAAATGAACTCTATTCTCCCCATCCTCAAACTCAAGTAATCATGTCTTAAAACAAGTTTTAAAAGATTGCAAGAGACTTCTCAAATGACTCGAAAGAACTCTCAAGACTTAACACTTAAATCTATCTTGAATTTGAATCATTAATTCAAGGATTATGATTTATTTTATGAATTATTTCTCGATGCTAAGATTTAGTTTAGGGTAGTTAGAATTCACAGGGAGTAAAGTTACCCTTTGAAAGAACTTAGATAGGTTGAATGACGAAGAAGGGGTGGTGTTACACCCTCAAATGAACAAGGTTAAATTAGAAACAAGCATGTGTTTGTTGAGGTTTTTAAATTCCTTAAATGGTTTATAGTGATGTTAATATGCAGTGTATAAGATTTGGTGATGTTTGGAAGTCAAACGTCAAGGGATATCCAAGATGTTCGGAAACTAACCTTGTGTGTGCTAGTGTGTCCTTGTATATTGTATGTGTTTTTATGTGTTGTATGGAGTCTAAAACATGTAATAATATTTGAAATAGGTAAAATTAAGTATATAGGGTTGAAACTTCCAGGTACAACCCCCAAGGATCGCCCTAGGGATCAACGAAGGGACCCCACCTTTTGCCAAGCAAGTTGCTGATAGGTATCAAACATTTGTACTAGCAGGGAACACTGGCGTGTCGCAGACTTGTACCATCTTAGGCCAAAAGTCTTGGTATGACACGAGGCCACGTCTCGGATTCCCCTGTCTCAAAAATTATTTTGAAAAATCTTGCGGGAACAGCTCCGCGATGCGGACTTGTTCCCCGACGATAATTCTGAAAATTTAAGTGAAATTTGAATTATCTAGATTGGTCCTTTTAATGTAGGGGTGTTTTGGGTATTTTTGGGGAGGGGGTGTTTTACACTAATTTTAGGTCATTATACACCCATTCCCCCATCATAAACCCCAAACCCTCAATTAGAAATCCAAATTTCAAATAGTCTCAAAAGTTCTTCCCTCCCAAAAGCTCTCCAAAACTCCATTGAAGCTAGAACTCAAGGTTGAGCTAGGACTAAATGTTTTGGGATTTTTTGTTCACCAAATCTCATGGGTTTCTACATATTTAGGTATGGTAGTTCATCCTTGAATCTTCTCTCATTCAAGGATCCCATTCAAAGAGATTTTAAAAAATGGGTTTTCAAACTCCAACTTCTTTATTCTTTGACACTAAGTATGAATCTTTTCATTAAAATGTTTTAATGATTAAAATGAGTTGTTATTTGTGTTAAATGATGAATTTAGTGTCAAAACCCAGTGGAATCATGTTTATTCTGTTTATCAACTTTTAACATAAGAAATGGGTTAAATGAATATGATTATGTAATATTTTGAGCTATGGTTTCTTTATGATGATATTGTTAATTAGCTACTACCCTAAGGGCTTTTTATGGAGAATTATTGAAGGAATTGTGAATAGGTGGTAAGATCTTGGATGAATGGTAAGTTGGCCATTTTTAATGGGTCTTATTGTGAAATGTTCTTGAGTGGTATGGTCCACCTTTGGTGGCGGTGTTTACTTGAAGTTCATGATTATATTGTATTAATGTGTGCATTGTGATTTTGTCCATGAAGGTGTATAATGTGAAGTTAAATGATGAATATAGTGTTTATTTATGACACGTCTTAGAAGGATGAAATGTGCATCTTGATGATACTATGTCTAAATGAAGAATATATTCATGATTAAGCATGCTAGTGTGTGAAATGTGATGAATGAAAGTATAATCATATATAGAGATTAATGTAATGAAAAATGGTTATTGTATGAAAGGTGTGATTACACACACAAACTTGAATGAATGAAGTTAATGAATGAGACTGGGGGAGTCTTGAGGTGAACACTCTTCGTGAGTGGAGATGAACTGTTTAGTAGCAACCTCACCATTTCCCAAGAGCTTTCTAATGTAGGTTGGAGGGAGGAAACTCTTCGTCATTTGATATGTGGTGTCCCATAGTTATCCCTTGACCTTTAGTAATGAATGTTTAAGACTCCGTAGGGGAGTTATGCTTAGCACCGAGAGGATTTTAAGAAGGGGTGGTTACACTTCGTGAGTAGAGATGTTGTATCCAATGTACCTGTTGAGATAAATACTCCTCGTTAGTGAGAGAATGAGTTACTTAGTAACAATTTTCTTATCCCTTAATTATGAGCCCGCATAGGTGTAGCTATTGGAGAAGTCATGTAATATCTAAAGAATGACCCGACTCTAGGCAAGTGGGGATCACTCATCCGATAGGGGTCAATATTGGGATTCCATTTCTAGCTCTCATGGTCTATGTTGTTTAATCTTGTCCCCACTAAGAATGAAATGAACTAATTTTGTAAGAGTGTACTACTTAGGGATGGTGGTGATATGGGACTATTTATTCCATTGCACGAGTAGGCACTTGAAAGGGGAGTCTTGGTGTGTCTTTATATGAGATGAATGAACGAGTCTTTATGTAATTAAAATGAGGTAATGTGAGTTAATGTCTAATGTTAAGAAAGCATGGTAAGGTTATGTATAGTATGATGAAGTTATGAATGATGAATGTGGTGTACCTAATCCAATGGAATCCTCAAGGAGCACTAAGTGAGAGTAGTAGTATGGGATGATACTTTCACATTGCAGTTACTCTAACTTGAAAGTCCACTTGGAGAAGTGAACCTCTGTGAAGTCCTTAAGGCATGTATGTTCCTCTAGTATCTAGTTATAGAGTGTGGACTTGATACCCGTGCGAGAGAGCCTATGGTTGGTAGTCTTGAGGATCACTTAGATGTGTATTGAAGGGATTGTATTGGCGGTTCCTCCATGTCTTACTTTAGTGAGTCTTAGGATAACTTTGTTAGGAAACCTCAAAGGGAATAAATTCACTATGAGTTGGTGTGAAATGTGTTCACTGTATGATATCTTGAGTTCATTGTAATGTGCACTTTTATGCTAAAATTATGGAAGTTCACTTCATGTGTTAAATGATGATTCATATTTTATTGTACTTCTATATTCATGAAGTTTTTACTTAATTAGCATGAAAGTTTTATTTATACAAAAATGTCCCTTTTTCATGTTTTTGCATATATAGGTTGGAGGGAACTTGAAGTTTAGAAGGGAAGATTGGGAATCGCCTCTCTCAAAACAAAGTATGTCCTCATATATTCGAGGGCATAGTTTATGTTTCTTTATTTCTTCTTTAAGACTTGTATAAGACTACTTATGTATTTCTTTCAATGTAAAGGGTTTTGTCCTTAAGTTATTTTTGTCGTGTCTTTAAGTAGGCTTGCGACGATGAGACTATCCTTTAGTATTTATAAAAGATGTTTTCCTTATTATATATATGTATGTTTTTCAGAATGGTTTCATAAAATTTGGTTTTGAGTATTGTCTTCAAAATTGTTTCATAAATATTTTCTTTTCTTTCTAAAGCTACCACTTTAGACATTCTGAGTCATTTCTTGTTTTCTTTTTTAAACTACTCCAACAAATGATTTAGAATGATCAAAATTTCATAAGTTAAATTTAATTTTAAGTCTTGATTTTTTTTCCAATCATGCAGTGATGAGATCTATGAGATGTGATAAAGGGCCATGAGATGAAGAAGTCAAAATGGTTAATGATCCCCCAAAAATTATTATCACCAATACAACCCCACAACTACTCATAGCTTGGTGAAATGATATGCATTGGTTTAGGGAAACCAAGATATTCAAACATCTTCGTTTTCTCAAAGACATCATGAGGTTTAGTCCTAACAGAGGTTTGATCGACGCTTTGATTTTGTTTTGGTATTTCATAAGCAATGTGCTTCGATTTAGTGATTTTGAGTTGACGCCTGCATTGGAGGAATGGGGTGGTTTCATAAGGTTATGCAAGGATCTTCGAAGTAAAACATTCATAACCCTAAGGAGAATTAGTAGGAACAAAATTTTAGAACAAATGCACATCATTCATCCTCATAAGGAGTGTTTCGATAATGGATTGGTTTCCTTGGAATTTATAAACTCAAAATATGGAAGTAAAGAAGGATTTTCATACTACGGGAATCAACTTAAAAATGGGCAAGACCTCCCTACATTGGAAAAACATAGCCAAGAAGCTTTCATGGTGGTTTTTTGGGAACTATGGATTTTTCAAGGAGAGATAAAAAAATCAGTATTCGTCTGTCGAGAATAGTCACTGTTATAATGAAGAATTAGAAATCCATTATATTGACAATGATGTTATCTGATACCTATCATTCTTTGACTAAACGTAGATAAGGGGAATATTTTTTAGAAGAATGTCGCTTTCTATTGCAAATATTGTTTTATGATGACTTGTATCGCCATCATTTTGCGATAAACTCCAAATCTGATTGGACGAATTATATTTTGAGCCACCTAGACAAGATGAAGGAATTAGTAGACAAATTACTAAAAGGTGTCAAAGCGTGTAGATATTATCTTCTTAAATTTATTGCATCTGATATTACATGGAAATATCATTGGTTCCCTGCGAGAGAGGTAATTTTTATTTCTTCCTACTGTCCATTCTTTGTTTTGAAAGACCTTCGAGGATTCAAACCATTTATACACCTTCAAGTGCTATTCCAACTGGAACATATACAAATCCTACCTAATACTGAGGATACACAAAGTTTCGTATCCGAGATGGCATCCAAAGACAAAATTCGAGAAGTAGAAGCATATATCAAAAAATAGGTTAATTTGCAAAGGTTTATTTATGTGTGTTTAAAAAACTCAACTATAAAACCATTTTTTAGCGTTTACTTTAACCTCTGTGATATAATTTATTATTTGACGGTTTTACTATGGAGGCTTTTGATAACCTCCGCAAATTGCACCAATTTGTGAGGTTTTGTGAATGCTGCAATTTATTATAATTTGTAGCGGTTTTATCGTGGAGGTTTGTGATACCTTTGCAAATTATATCAAATTGTGAAGGTTTCCAAATTCCACAATTCATTACAATTTGTTACACTTGGACAAAATAATAAATAAATAAAAAAACTTCAAATACAAAAAACACTTTAGAAAAAAAGGTAATTATGGAAAGTAGAAATACAACTGATTATATGCATTGCAAGTTTAAGTAGCATGAGAAGATCAAATTAAGTTGTAAATTGAATTGCAGTATCAAAGTACAAACAATTTAGATATTTAGGTCATTCTTTAAAGAGAATGAAATAATAGATGAAAATGTTACTATATATATATGTGTGTGTGTTTGTATAAGCACTACGCCGGTAAAGTTTAATATATTTTCATGAGACGATAAGGTACTAGTAGCACATTTTGACTTTAAAATGAGAAATCATTTGAGATGATTTAGGTATCATTTATTTATAATAAGATTAAGATGTTAAAATATAAATATGGTTAAGTTGTGCATTTAAATTTTAATTTATGACTTTAAATACATGTTTAAAATATTATGGTGTTCTATTAAGACCCAATTATAATATAGTTAAGATTATTTTTACATATGAATGTATAAATTTCTCTTTCTCAAAAATTAATGAATACAAATTATTAAAATGTGAAATTCATATAATGGTATATCAACAATGTATTATTATTTTATAAGAATATATGGTGTTGTTACGATGAAGTAAAATATGAATAAAAATAATAAACTCAAATCAGTACAATCAAATTACTATATTGCCTTTTTTACATTTGTTTCATGTCAAATCACTTGTTAAAGTTTTGAACTTTAAGTTATCAAACATAGTTACTAATTGTATAAATTTTTCATGAATTAAGATTTCTGTTGTTTTGTAACTTGAATATTTTGAATGTAGTCTATGTTATAAGTGATATAACTCAAGTTTCTTAATCACAGAGAGAGTTGGTTTGATGGTAAGTACCCCTCACTTCCAACCCAAAGGTTGCGAGTTTGAGTCACCAAGGGAGAAAAAAGAGTAGGGGCTAGGTTATGAATTCGAGTCACCAAGGGATCAAAAGAGGTGGAAGGTCCTAGGGAGGGTAAAAAAATAATAAATGGTAAAAACCCTTTCAAAAGAATTAAAATAGATATTGAGATTATATTGTGTAGGTTATTATAAACCCTTGCAGAGTGTAGTTATTAAAGTTATGAAGTAATATTTAAGAGGTTACGAATTACCATAAATTCATTTTAAAAACCAACACAAATTGCAAATTCTTTTTGTAGCGGACATAATGCAGGTTCTATCAAACTATCACAAATACAATCGCGGCATAGGTAATTTTGGCAGTTTCTAAAACCACCTCAATTAATTTTGTGTGGGTCAAAAACTCCCACAAATCAATAAAAAAAACTTCCATAAAATGACCATTTTTTGTAGAATTATTGGGGGTGGTAGTCTAACTTTAAGCTCAAAATCTATGGTAGACGATTGTGTTCAAGGAAAAGTGGACCGCTTATACCTCCATTTGTTCTTTGATCAATCCCCTCTGAAAGTAATGGCTTAAGGATAAGCACAAGAACCTATTGACCGAAAAGCAAAAATTGAGGCAAGAATCAAGCAAGCTCGCCTCAAAGTTGAAAGAAGTTATAGGTCTACTCTGGATGTCCTGAATAACGACACTTGATGAATGCTAAAGAGGAGTTGACCCAACACGATGCGGTATTTGAAGTAAGAGTTAGAAAACATCTTTCAACCATTCTAACTATACAAGAAGACTTGGGCATTGTCTAAGATGCTATGGATTAACAAGAGGTGGAGTATAGAAAACAAAAGAACCAGCTTATATGCGCAGACTTTGGGATGCAACATCAAGTTAAGGATTCTATGGAACGAGAAAGGGAAATAGCAACGTGTTTCACTGCTAGAATGTGAGACTAAGAGAGGTAAAAGAATAGCCGAGTGATATGCACTCACCCTTAAAATTGAAGATCTTCAACAATAGGGAGAAAATTTGACACATAAAGTGAATAACACTCGACATTGGTTGCAGAACTTTTATGAAAATATGAATGAGGCCAAAGATCGAGTTCTTCAACTCAAGGATGCATTTAATAATGTTTATCCTAGTTATCTACACCGGAATGATGAAAGGTTGGTTCAACAAGCATGTGGTATTGTTCCACATCTACCAAAAGCCTTCGCTACGATTTATTAAGGTCTTAGGGGTGATTGAGATCCAGGGAAATTTAAGAAGACATTCTTATTTATGTTTAGGTGCCTCACCTATTCCTCCTTGTCCCCAACTTATACCGCGCTTGTGCCGCTGCCCTAGCTGCATCTAGCCCACTGTGGCGCGACAGTAGCTCGGGATTTCTCAAATTTTATTTATCCTAATTAACGACTGTTCAGGTTGATTAATCAAAACATAATTGGGAATGGATTTACCTCATTGGTCCGACACCTATTGGGCTGAGACATTACATAGAAAATTCTTTCTTCTTCGAAAATATAACTACAAAACCAAGTAGTTTGAATTTAAGTAGTGAGAAATTGACTAAGTAATGATCATCCTTGTCTCTTCTGCAATTGTGTAAGCAATAAAAATAATTATTTAGTGGATATCAAGAAATACCAATAATAGTTGAATGACCTTACTCTTTTGCATGATGCTTGTAAAGATCCTCGTTTATCCATTGAGAGAAAGATGACATTAGTTTAGTGGGACCCTCACCCGCAATGTTAGAACTTTCAAATCGATATTTTTGCTTTGCATCACAACTAACGAATTTTTGCTCTTTCTCTTTCTATTTTCCTTTCGTTTTGCGGTTAACGAAGATATTGGAGCAATATTCATTGATTTTTTTTCTTTTACTAATTTTAGATAGTGATCGGGAAATTAATTTTTTCAACCTCCCATACTTCAAAGGCTGTGAAATCTTCTTGAATGTATGGACATCAATATTATATGTCAGTTCCTTAAAAATATCAGTGGTTCTTTAACACGACTAATAAAATAATCATGTTTCTACTCACATTCTTCACATCGACAAAAAGAGCGTTTGACGTTAGAAGAGGAAGCACCATCATAAGATTGATTTGTTGCCACAGATGAAGGTTTTTGTGACATTTTATCTACAAGATAAATAAAAAAAGTTTTAGAGTTTACAAATGATTATGAAATAATAAGTGATAACAATTTATACTAATTTTGACATAGATAAACATTATGTTGCCATAGATGTACCTTTTGTTCATGTTGACACAAAAAAATCTTTTGTTGCCCCAAAATGAATTTTCTGTTTCAATATATGGTTAACTTTTTACCATAGATAATCATTATTTTGCTTTAACACATATATGACATGTTTCAACATATGATAAATATGTTGTAATATTTATCAACATATTACTAATATATTGCAACATGCTACACATCTTTCCACAAATGAAATATTATGTTGGACAAATGAACAAAACTATATTTCTGAATTTATATGAACAAAATGATCAAAAAAGAAGAACAAAAGTAAAAAACATGACTTTTCATTAAATAACAACAATACATATACATTTCCTCAAGGACTTTTTTAATTTATCTTTTTTATTTCAAAATAATAAATAATAACTACAATTAGACCATTATTCAATTTTCACATATGTAGAACTATATCTTGTTCATTAATAAAAGAAAAGAACTTAGTATCAAGAGTGTGTTGTTCAAAAATCATAAATATGTATATATATATATATATATATATAGAAAAGAAAATATTAGGTCCGCCTACGTGGCACCACCACAAACCAGAATTCCCTTTTAAATTTATTTATTTCCAAAACTAGCCTTTCCCTTTCAAGAAAAAATATGACTTTTATGAAGAGTTGCGATTTTAATGAAGATATATGACTTTTATGAAAAGTTGTGACTTTTATGAATAGTAACGACTTCTATGAAGAGTTGTGACTTTTATGAAAAAATGCAACTTTTACGAAGAGTTGCAACTTTTATATCAAAAGTTGTAACTTTTCTAAAAAGTTGTGACTTTTAAGAAAATTGTGACTCTTATGATAGGTTGTGACCTTTCAAAATGGTTGCAACTTTTTCAAAGAGTTGTGACCTTTCCGATAAGGCACAATAAATATTTACTCACACTACCCTCTGTTATCTATAAATAGAGGGATTTGCTGCCACTATTATTTGAAGGTTTTCTCCATTGGACAGTTGAATTCAATTACATTGATTAAGCTTCTTATGAAGTTTGTTTCATTCCTAAAAGTTTTCATCCTCCTATTTCATGGAGCTTAATCTTTGCTATAAGTCGTAGTGATTCATGTAAGTATGACAACTCTTTTTGCTATTTTGGTGACATTTTTCTTTTAACTCTGTTAAAAGTTACACAGAAGATGATTGAAAATTGATCTTCTCTTTTGTCCCTTTCTACTGGTGTCTTCGTATAAACAAATAAAATTGATTTCGATTGCAATGTCACGTTACTACTCTTGCACCTCTAGTTCCACAACTCATAACGTTGTTGAAATGGTTGAATTTATTACATTTGGTAAAATCTTTTAGTAAACAAAACTTTTATTTATGCCACTATTGTAGTTTTTTTTTGCTATAGAGGAATCGAATTGCAATGCATTAATTAAACTTATAATGAACCTTTTTCCTTCCTCATTTTCCATGAAACATAATCATTACTGTAGTTCATATTACCGAATAATCATATGTAAGTTCAATAAAATGTCCAATCCCGTGTGAAGCACGGGTAATTTACCTAGTTATTAAATATTTAAAAAAATGTATTTTACGTTGAACACGACCTTCAATTAAAAATAAGAGTGACGGCTAGAGATGAGGAAAAACATAATGAGGAGAATATCTGTTGATAGTGGAATTTTATAAGGAAGAAGAAGAAGAAGAGAGAAAATTTTATTTTCTTTACTTCTTTTAAATGGTTTCAATAGAATTAAAAGAGTTAAAAACGTAGTGATTTTTTTTTTTTAAAAAAAGATTAGGAATTTTTTAAAAATATTAATTTGATCCCATATTAACTTTATTATATTTTTAAAGGGAAAAGAAATAAATTCCACTTGAACTTGTATCGAAAAGTCAGTTACACACATAAACTATTATGATGATCTATTACACACTTTTACTATTCAAAAGTGATTTTTTTACTCCTTGAAACTGACATGACAAAGAAATAAAATAAAAGTAAAAACTAAACCCATCAGGTGACAAAAAAATTATAAAAAAATAACTAGAATCACCTTTTAAACCTCCACCTCCACCCCCACCCTCCTCCACCCCACCCCTACCCCAACCTCTTCTTTAAACCTCCTCTTCTTCACATCTATTGTTGGTTTTTTGAATCTCTTCTTCTTCATTATGTATACATCACAATATCCAAGCATAAATTTTCTTTTTGATTAGCAATTAGGTTAACTCTCATGGATTTGTTAGTTAATAATTGTATTTTGTGTTAATTTTTACCAAAGTAAGAGTCTAAAAAGAATTTTTGGATAAATATATCCTTAACTTATGTTTAGGTGACTTTGGTTGATTGTTTCTCTCTTTTCTATTTTTTAGTTTGTTGAAGAAATTTTGGCTGTTAATAAGTTTTTGGGTATTGTGGTTCTATGTAATAAGTTAAAAAAATGAAGAGAAAACTAAAGGTGGTGAAGAAGATTAATCAATTTTTAAATATGGTGAAGATGAAAACATTATGAGTGTGGTGACATTGGGTAACAATTTTGAAAAAAATGTGGAAATTGAAGATGGCGAAGAAGAAAAAAATATTGTAAATCATGATGGTGATATTAGTGGTATATTTCAAAGAAGAAGAAGAATTGGCGATGATATGAAGCCGGTGAAGAACAAAGAATCAATAGTGAATAAGGTAGTTGGATACAATTTATTTCGTAAGAGATAGAGTGGGTGAGATTTTTTGATAAAGAAGGTATAATTGTTAGAGAATTTTAGTAATTAATTAGTGTAGATTATTGTTAACAAAATAAAAGTAATTAATAAAGAAAAGAGAATTAAAAAAAATTAAAAAAATTATAATTTATGGCATGCCTTTGACGTAGCACTGATGTGGTGGTGAGTGTATTACACCATAGCACGTGACAGTGATGTTATACGTTTCAGGGTGGTATTAAATTCAATTTTGAATAATAAAAGTGTGTGCTAGGCCTTTATGATAGTTTAAGTATGTGACTTTTTTATATGAATTCATGGGAAATTTATCCTTTTTTCCTGTTTTTTAAATGGATTAAATAATCGACACCTTTTATGCAATTTTCAAGTAGATAGTGGGGAAATATGAACATTGTCCAACGTCTTCTCTATGGAAACTTTAAAACAGTAAAAAAAATTAAAATGGGACAAATTGAAAGATTGTCATCGTCCACATTGATGTAAGTTCCTAAAGGAAAAGATCATTAGTGATCGTTGAGCTATGTCTCGATAACTCGCAATCGCCAAATCTTCACCTTTTGGAATTCGAATTGTAATAAATGGCCAAGAAAGAAGAAATCGTCGAATGAATTGTGTTAATATTCTATCTGTATTGATATTGATGTTCTTTCTAGTATTTATTGTAAGATTCGTTGATGGTTGAAAATGGGGTTTCCATTTCAAGCTTGTTTCACTGTGATTTCAGGATGGAAAATGGGACGGGTGAGGGTTGGGGGTTTATGATTTCAAAAAGTTATGATGTTTCCATATGTTTTTTGTTATTTCATTTAAGATTTCTTGATGAAAAATGAGAGGAGTGGAGGTGGGGGTTTCCAATTTAAAGCTTGATTCACTAAGATTTATGGTTTTACTATGAACCTTTGGTCTTAATTGTATGATTTCTTGTTCGTTGGAAATGGAAGGGGTAAGGGATATGGGTTTATAAACTTTTAATTCAACCTCAGTTCTGGGTATTATTTTGAAGATTTTTTGTTTTAACGGTAATATTTCTTGGTAGTTGAAAGTTGAAGGGGTGTGGGTGAGGAATTAAAGAATTATATTTGGAACAAGACTAAAAATTAATTCTGTAAGTTTTCTATCCCATTCAAAAATTCCAATATTAGAAATACTTCTATAAACAAAAGTACCCTAAAAATTAATGTAGTCCTATTTTTCTTGGTACAAGACTTGATCCTGTTATGGTAGTATTGTATGTCCAATAATAAAAATGTGTTAGTAAATGATCATGTTTCTGGAACTTCTTTATGTTCTTCTGTTTGTACTAATAAAAATGAGTTGCCTCGTTCGATTTCTTGTACATCTCCTTTGAGACGTGTTGCCGAAATTTATTATCTATATTTCAACCATAAAAAATTCTAATTTATTCACTGATGTTTCCTTCTTGCTTCATTTCTGTTCTTTGTATTATTTTGTACATCATTGTGCTTTCAGGGTTTACTATGAATTTGGTTTTAATTGTAAGATTTCTTGAACATTGAAAATGGGAGGGGTGGGGATGGGGGTTTCCAATTTCAAGAATTTAGGATGAAAATCTCAAAAAAAATTATTGTCGTAGTCTGTGTTAGTCGTTTCTTGTTAATTTTCTTCTATTCTAGTTTTCATTACATCACCTTTAAATTTAATGTTTGAACAACAACTATGATTTGGTGAGAGGAATGACTACGTCATTAGCTTATCTGATTCAAGATCAGAATATAAGTATACACTCTAATGATACAAATTTCATCTAATATATATTGGTGTATATACCATATCTTAGCAGGGGTTTTTCTGATGGGAAAGAATGTTACATCGAAGAAAAGTGAAGGAGGGATTGGTGGAAGAAAATCACTTAATGGTATCTCAAAACCTTATGCTATACAATCATCAAAGAAAACATTTTTGCTGAATCCTTGAAGAGAATAACCATATCTCATTGCCATAAATTGAAATTGGAGTAGCCAGTTGGTGAGATGAGTATTTGGAGGTGCCACAACCTTACTAGTAGGTTCTTTAAGAGATTACTAGTAGGTTTTTGATGACGTCACTGATTATTGAGTACTGTTGGAAGTTGCAGTGGCTCCCAAAACATATGCAGGAACTCCTTCCATCTCTTAATACATTGCAATTGCCTAATTGTCCAGAAATAGAGTACTTTCCTTAAGGAGGATTTCCTTTCAAGTTACAAGTCCTTTGAGTCATCAATTGCAACAAAACTGATAAATGACCGAAAGGAGTGGCATTTACAGAGACTCTCATGTCTCAGAGTGTTTAGAATCTCTCATAATGGTAGTGACGAAGAGATTGCTGTTGGCGAGAATTGTGAGTTTCTTTCCTCTATTCAAAGGCTTACCATAGAGAATCTAAAACCATTAAGCAGCCAACATCTCAGAAGCCTCACCTCTCTTCAATATCTAACTACTTATAAATTACCTCAAAATCAAATTCAGTCACTGCTGGAAGTAGGGCGGCTTATGTCCTCTCTTTCTAAGCTACATTTATATAACCATCATAAACTCCATTTACTAGGTATTTGTCATCTCACTTCCCTTCCACGTTCATGCATCTAGAAGTGCCCTAATCAAATTCAGTCACTGCTAGAAGTCGTCATCTGTTGCAGAATAAAAATTGTGTCAAACACTGAGAAAGGCCATGGACATGAGTTTTTTCGCAATGAAGGTGGATTAGATGATGGTACGACCAACATCAATATTTTATTGAACCGTGTATTTAAAACCTTTTGCTGATCAACTTCTCCTTTGACAGATGACGTCTCTGTGCATCTAGGAGCATCTCCACATGTACTTGAACAATCAATGAAGTCGACGGTATTTGCATTCCTAACACATTTTCCTAATGTACATATTCAATGTTTTTATATTGAATTTGTGATTTTGTTAATTTAAATGTAGTCATCGACATATCATCCAAAAAGCCCAACGAAGCATGATGTCCAACTGAAAGAGCTTCCAGAACTGATCTTTTATGATCAGGTCCATTGTATATCTTTTTCCCATTGCCCTACACGTCCTAAATCAGTAAAGCCACAATATATCAGTTGGTCGGATGACGGTGTTCTAGATTTTGCATTGCTTTGGAACACCTACCCATTCAAAGCATCGATGGACACTACTTTCATCTCAAAAATCACTCGTAGCCCTTTGAAATATATCTGTTGTACTCATTGGTCAATCATCTAACCTAAATCAGCTAATGTTTTTCTATTTTTTTCTTCTATTATCTTTTTCTTAATTTTTCTTCTAAGTTAGGATTACTGCATCTTTTATCTTTCTTTTATTTTTTAACAGTAACATGATTGAAGGATTCTTTTGTCATTTATTGATGGGTTGGGAAATATGGATGTTAACTGTAGGGCTATGGTGGATCGAGCCTTGCATCAAGAGTATGTTAACTATACCAGGAATGTGAACATACCTTACCTCCATCTTATGCTAGGTTGAAAGACTGTTGTTATAGGTCTCAAAAATAAGTTTGAAGAGAATATAAGAGTAAAAAAGAAATGATGATAAGGGGAGTATCTAGATGAAAAATAGTAGAATAAGCAAATATCATACAAGAAGATATTTGTAGTACTAATAAGGATAAGAGGGAGCATAAACGGTTCTTCAACTAAAACCATGCTCTGCCACAAAAAAGGGAGAGAAATTGATCAGTTACCGACGGGATGTACTGCAGCTGGCTGATTTTACCCTTTATTTCAACTGCAAGTGATAATATTTAATCTTCAATACAACCTTTAGCATTATTTAGTACCTTGTTGAATTCTAAAAATCTTAGTTGGTCGAATCAATCCTTTAATTTTTCTATCTTTATTGATGTTTCCTTCTGGCTTCATTTCTGTTCTGTGTATGATTTTGCACTTTTACTATGAACCTTTGCTTTAATTGTAAGCTTTTTTATGGTTGAAAATGGGAGGGGCTTTTCTATTTCAAGAATTTAGGATGAAAATCTCAATTAAAGATGAATATACCCCTCCTCACCAATTTGCTATGTTTGACGATTCAAACCTTACAAATTTTGAGTTGGAGGTGGAGGGTATTAACCACCTGAGCATGTTCATCTGATAGGGCTAATGTGGTGTTTCATCTATTTCCTTTTTTGAAATGCAATACTAGATTGATTGAATATTGATAATGCACCAAATGTTCCTGGTTATCATAGACAGGTGATGTTCAATTTTCTTTGGTTGATATTGTTGCAGGTTTAAATTCAATCATCTTAACACAAAATATGCCTTCAGTTTTTCATAGTCCGTGTTTGTTGTTTCTTGTTACAATACTTTTACTTTGGTATTTGACAGAGCACCTTTAAATTTAATGTTTGAACCACAACTATGGTTTGTTGAGAGGAACATCTACATCATCAGCTTACCTGATTAAAGTTCTGGATATGAATACAAATTTCTAACAAGTGGAAAATACATTTCTGTGATCTTTTATACTAATTACATTTCTAGCACCCTTTCCTCATGTACACATTCACACTTTTTGCATTGAATTTCTAATTTTGTTAATAGCAGTGTTGGTAGAGAAGACAAAAAATTAAGCATTATGGTCAGCCTTTTCCAATGGATACAGAAGAGAAGCGGTCAAATTTTCGGAAGTTTGTAGATATCTTCTGCAGGAAGCCTCAAGAAAATTTTTCTTCCATGCGACTCACTTTTATGTCTTTAAGGAGAATGTGCCAGCCAATTGCCACATTGACACACTTTTTATGTCTGGCGACTCCGATGATGCCCACCATATCCTCAACTGGCGGAAAGATGGCCCTAAAACTGCCTTGAATTCTGGTAACTTCTATCTTGTTGCCAAAGAGGTAAATTCTTCTTCACCATTTGAATTCTTTGACGATGTAGAAATAACATTATCTGTTCGTCGCACTAAATTCAGATTACTGTTCTTGTTTGTTGCTTAATTGAAAAAATTTCCAAATCAATTGAGTGATTGCGAAAGAGTTTCACGGCATAGTTACTCCGGTTAGCCACTTCCACAATTTTTTCCCTGTCATGTAAACTTAATAATCTCTTCCGTGCTAACAATTTGCTACACATTGTCCCGCCTCAGTTAGGTTAGTTATCCTTTTCTTAAATTGAGAACTTTTTTTTGTTCTTTTTTTTGTACATTATTTCATATTCTTATATGGAACTCCTCAATTTTAATGAAGAGATATGGAGAACGGAATAAGAAGTATTTGTTTAAATAAATTCGTCAACTGCACAATCAGCCCAATAAAATAAAGATATAAAATAAAATAGTGCATTTAAAGGAATCTATGGAAACAACTCTGCTTAATGACAATCTCTCATAGTCGAACTACACTATAATAAGAAATAAGAATTAAACGGTTGAAGTAAGAGAATTGATGAGGAATACACAATAGAGAAATCAAATGAGGAAAAAGAGGGGTAAATTTACCTACTTATTCTTGATGATTTTAAATGTAGGCTTACACTAATTCTAAATTAACATATAAGAAGGTGTTATTCTTTGAGTACTCGGGTGTGAACTGTGTTTGCAATTTGTTAAGGAGGAACTTTCTTAAAAAATAGTCAAATTATGTTGAAGAGAAAAAGCCTAACGAACATTATGTCCAAGTGGAAAGAGCTGCTAGAACTCTTTTCTGATCAGGTCCGTTGTATATATTTTTCCCCTTGTGTTGCATCTCATAAATTAGTAAATCCACGATATATCAGCTGGTCGGATGACAGTGTTCTAGATTTTGCATTTATTTGCAAAACCTATCCATTCAATAATTGATACATAGTTGTAGCAATTGATTCTCGATACAATGGACACCAATATGACAACATATCGTGTTGTAAAAATAGGCACACTTGTTATTTGCTTATATTTTACTCTTGGTTATTTTCTCATGCAAACAATCACACTGTGGTCCAATAGACGATTGATCAACTGACCAAAATTTGTAGTATGTACAATTATATAGCATTTAGTAGCAAAGCCTTTATACTTTTTGTTTTGGCATATCCATTTTGTTGCGCTTGTACAAGTACTTTGCTAATTTAGAGTATAAACAATATGGGAGACATTTTATTCACTTCATATTAAGGAGGAGGAAAAATTAAGAACTGAACTTGTACTATTTTCTTTCGTTAAATGTCTGGATGCTACTATTTGATTGACTTGATCTACCTTACTACTTTTTCATGCAAACAATGGTGATACAATGCCATTCATATGTGATACGGTAAGGAAATGGAGATTTGTTGTTGATAAAGTACAATTTTCATCTCAAACTGTAGCACTTTTTCTCTAATATCTAGCATTCTAGACTCTAATCACTTTACATGCAATATCTAAATTGTTTGTTAAACATGTGGAATTCATATATGTTTTGTGTTGCAGGTATGCATGCATCATTTGCTGCTAACTTTAAATAAATTGCAGTTTTACTTACATTTGTTGTCAAACATGTTTTATCTTTGACCATTGTACTAAAAGAAAGTACAAAAAGAAATAAGTCTTACCATGCATGCAATCTTCGTATCCTAACTGCGTCAAATCTTTCTTTTTTCCTTCACACCTTAGAGTCGGAGTTCTTATTTTTATTAGCATACTAAAAGTTGTTAAGTTTATCCTTGATCACTTCATAGCAGTCCTATTGCTGGATCAGATGCCAAACCTCGTAAAGGAGGTACTCTTGCAACCGACAATATATGTTTCAAATGTGATGAAAGAGCTGAGAAAAGGAAAGAGGTTAGCTCGCTACTTGCATTACTGAAGCTTGATTGTCTTACATTATGAAGTCAATCTAAGAACATTTGTCTTGTTGTTGGACAGTTTACTGGGGTTAGAGATCTAAGTAGAATAAGTGTCGATCTACTAAATTTATTATGTTTTGGTACTGTATTTGGATTTTTGTTTTTGAGTTCTTTGTTTGTGGTAATTAGCTGAGAATTTGCATTGATGAACTTGAAAAGAGTGGAATGGCTATCAAAGATCCACATCATAATTGGAATTGGATTGGCAGGATTGTACTTGATGGAAAGGCTTGATTTTGTCGGGTGATTTTACCTTGTTTCACTGCGCAGTATGAAATGGTATTGACTTGATGCAAAGCCCGAGTATTGATTTGTGTTGTTAGTTTGTTTTTAGAACAAAGTGATTGAAGTATTAGATGAGAGTTTGTAGTGTTCTAAAGTACCTTTTTTTTAAAAGTTTAGCTTTTTGTGGTTGTAGCATTACTTTGGTAATATCTATATACAATCTATTTTCTGCTGGATTGATTATTTTTTTAGAGTATGAGATTGCATTTCTTTACAGCCTACTATTGGGGTTTGATTATACTTTAAAAACACATATTTTAATCATGACTCATGAGGCATTTTGTGTTAGTGGTTTTGACATGTAGAGCATGATGAATGTTGTCAATAACATAGTTTTTTTTTTGGAAATGGGCTGGCCTTTGGAAATGGAATTCACCAACGTCCATTAGATTCATTCCTAAGCTTTCTTTGTTGCAGCAAGATGATCAGTCTGAGAGTGCTGGAGAGAAGAGAAAGCGGTAGGAAAAGTCAAGCCAAACAGGAAGCGAACTCAAAATGGGTCCGTCTGTCATGACTTCCAAAAAGAATAAAGCCTAGCTTCAAGAGAACAACAACCATCGTTGTTGCTGGCATATCCAATGGGATGCCTCATGCAAGTTCTAGTAATGAAGAACTAGAGAGGAGTTCGCGGAGCACTGAAACAGTTGGATCTTATGTCCAAGAGTTCAATAATAAAACTACCATTAGTGTAGAAAGCAAAGATGATGTCAGTTCCGACGTAAGGGAGTTTCTTCAAGAGTTTTTACTTACTAAAGACAATCCCAAAGATTGAGGCTAATGCGAGGAGCAACATCTTGACGTAAATTAGATATTTGGAAGAGTATGAATGAAACCTTTAATGGGATCGATTTACACAAGTGGTAATGGTCTTCTTGCCAAATCATTCTTGTGTATTTAGGTGAAATATCATTTTGTTTGTACACTTGTTGAATCACCCTGCACACTAGCTAGATAGAATGAAAATCCATGATCTACCAATATAGTTTTCTTCTTTCTTTGTGGTCAATTATGAAATTATATAGGTTTGATAATACTTCATGCAATTGCATACATAAAAGGCTTGGGCCTACGAGGGAAAGATGGGACGGGGGGCTCGGGGTACTGCACCTTAGGACTTATGGGAATGTGGGGGTGGTCACTATGCGTCGGGCCTCCAGGGAGGCTTAGGGAACTGTTCCTCGAGCATCCGAGGAAGGGGGGCTCAGGGAACTATGTCTCGGGCCTCCGAGGGGGGTGGGTGGCTCAGGGCACTGCAACCTCGAGCCTCTGACAGGGTGGATTGCTCGGGGCACTATGCCTCTAGCTTCAACAAGTGTGGAAGAGGGCTCAAGGCAGTGCGGCTTTGGCCTATGAGTGGTGGAGGGGCTCGAGGAACGACTTTTTGATCCCCGATAAGGTGGGAAAGCTCGGGGAATGATGCCTCGAGTTTCCAAGAGAGGGGGAGGGGAACTACGCCTCGAGCCTTCAAGGATGGGGCTCGGTAAAAGACACATGAAGACTTCGAAGGATACTGGGGGGAGAAAACTTCGAGGGGTGGGGGCATAGGGAATTGCGCCTCGAGACTTCGAGAGGTAGGGAGCTCAAGGAACTGCGCCTCCGGCCTCTGAGAGGTAGATGGTAGGGGGCTCAGAAACTGTTCCTCCGGCATTCGAAAGGGCTTGGGCGTCTCGAGGCACTGATCCTTGAGACTTCGATGCAGTTAAGGGCACAATGAACGAGGCCTCGAGCCTTTGGGGGGAGGGGCCTCTAGGAACGATTCCTCGAGCCTTCGAAGGGTGAGGGGCTCTAGGCATTGCATCTCGGGCCTCCGGGGTGGAGTGAGGTAGGGGCTCTAGATACAGCACCTCGGGCCTTAGAAGGGTGGGGGCTCGGGGAAGGACACCTAAGTCACCAATAACGCCTCAAGACCCCGGGGGTAGGGGAGTTCAGAGAATGACACCTCGAACCTTCGGGGGAGTGGCGGGCTCAAGGAATAAATCTTCGAGCCTTTAGGGGAATGGCGAGCTCAAGGAGAAATTCTTCGATCTTTCAGGAGATGTGTTGGGAGGGAATGAATTAGGGCTCGAACTGGTGCATCTCGAGCCTTCAGGGGTTGTAGTGGTTGGGCCGGCCTTCGGAGATGGGGGCTCGGGGCAATACTCTCAGGCCTTTAGGCCTTCGTTCGCTTGAGGCTCAGGGCACAACGTCTCAGCCGTTTGATGGGTGGGGAGGCTTGGGCTCTGCAACTCGGGCCTTTGGGGGTTGGGGGCTCGGGGCATTGCACCTTGGGCTTTCAGGGATGGAGTGGGGGTCTTGAGGCACTGTGTCTTAATTCTTCAGAGAGGGAGGGGGGGATACGGGAAGTGCACCTTGGGCCTCTAGGGGTAAGGGAAAGAGGGTGGCTCGAGGAACTGCACCTCAGAACTCTCGGGGCATGGCTGGATCAGGGTTCAACGCCTCGAGCCTTCTAGGGCGTGGTAGATTGGGGAACGATAACTGAAGACATCAAGAGCGCAGAGGGCTAAGGGAATGACACGTAGAGCCTTCAGAGGGTGTGACAGGCTTGAGGAACGATGCCTTGAGCCTCCTAGGGCATAGAGGGCTTGGGGAACGACGTCTCAAGCCTCCGGGGTTGTGCTCGTGGAATGAGCACATATCCTTCTGTAAGGGGGCCTTTGGGCGTAGTGGCTTGGGGAACTACGTCTCTGGCCTGTGGGTTGGGGCTTGGGACACTACGTCTCAAGCCTTTGGCGGTGTAAAGGCTTAAGATACTACGCCTCAGACCTTTGGGGGTAGGGGCCTCGGTGCATTGCGCCTCTGGTCTCCGGGGGGAGGTGGATGAGGGCTCAAGACACTACTCATCGTCCTCTGAGAGGGGTAGGGGTAGGGGTAGGTAACTATGCCTCGGGCCTCCGAATGTTAAAAGGAGGCTCATGTAACTGCACCTCGAGCTTTCATAGGCCTCCGAATGTTAAAAGGGATCATGAAAGTGCACCTCGAGCTTTAATGGGGTAAGGAGGAGGGCTTGGGGAACTACGCCTCAGGCCTCCAAAGGATAATGAGGGCTCGAGGAATTTCACTTTGAGATTTCAAGGGTGTGTCAATCTCGAGAAATAACTCCTTGATTCTTCGGGGGTGTGGTGGAATCATTGAATAATGCCTCAAACATATAGGGGTGTGGTGGGCCTAGTGAATGATGCCTCAAGCCTCCGGGGGTTGGGGTCTCAAATCACGACACCTCGGGACTACTGATACGCTCAAACTTACTTCTCAAATGAGAAGTAAAGCGGTCGCGTCAAGTAAATAACCAACTAGTGAGGTTGGGATCGTTCCCACGAGGAAAATAGTCTAGACTTAACTTTAACTTGTTATTACTATTGTTCGGTTGATAACTTCCTTAGAAAGTAGAAAAACATAAAAATGTAAACAGGGGGGTTTGTATCTCCTAATAAGTAAAAAAAACTAAAAAGAACTAACGAAATTGAAAGAGACACTTAACAGCTTTTAGAGTTGGGTTTTAATCAATGAATCAAAGTAACTAGGGTTTACGTGTTCCCCACAGGTTCATAACTTGATAAATCTAACTATAACAATTCTTTCCTAGTATCTTGCATGCAAAGTGATAAGTTATGTATTTCTAAATCCTTGGTCCGGCATCTAGAAAATCTCACTCCGCACCTTGGTCCGGCTATGTGTGTTGCTTTCCTAACCCTTATCGTTACCCCATATTAAGCATCGTATTCGATATTTGACTAAGTTACTACCTCGTACCAATCAATACTAGCCTATTAGATAGTATACACTAAATCTATGTTAATAATTCTTTTCCTATTATCTACCTCCTTGGTCCGGCAAGTAGCATTAAGGCGAGTTCTAACGTTGATCATCCGTTAAAAAGACTTCTAAGCGAAAGAATTATTAATACATGCAAGACACTATTCTAGAATTGTTATTTTAGCTAGGGTTTATCTCATTATTTGCCTATGGTTCCCACAACCCTAGTTATGGAGTTTAGTTACTCATCGCCATAAACACAATATTCAAATATATTAAATAAGAATTCATATACTTACTTCAATGAGAAAGAGTAAAGTCCAAAAGATTGCTTGATTAATCACCAAAAAGTACTTGCAAGAATATCCAAAGGATCAAACACTAATCAATCAATAATAATATGAGTTCTAATATTGTAGATTCTAATTATCAGGTGTCTAACCTCAAAAACGAGGTTTTTCGAACTATTTATAAAAAATACAAAAACCTAATTAAACAAGAATTCTAATTACTGGAAATCTGCCAAAACGCGGCTGGGTCGACGGACCACGCGACGGACCGTCGTGGTCATGACGGACCGTCGTGGACTCCGTCGTCCCATACTTGTGCATTTTCCTCTGCTGCTCTCTTCATTCCCCTCAACGGCAAGTGTGACGGACCGTCATAGGCATAACGGTCCGTCGAGGGTCTCGTTTCAAAAGTCTTCAACTCTTGGAATTTGGGTACTGGGATCACTTCTCTGATCTTCACGACGTACATGCAGGACGGACCGTCATGGCCATGACGGACCGTCACAAGCCTCGTAATCCCACACTTGTCAGACTTCCCCATCTTCCTTCAGCAGCTTCTCTCTCAAAATCTCCGCAATTGGCTCTGGACAGATTTCCTGCAAAACAAAGAGAAACTTGTATAAAAATTAGCATAAAAAGGGCTTTTGGACACACTAAACTTGAGTTAAAAGTATTAATTATACCGTGAAGCCACGGTATATCAACACCCTCAACTTAAATTCGTTGTTTGTCCTCAAGCGACGCACTATGACTCACTACACAATCTTTGTACAATAGTATTCATGTTTTATCCTTTGCAATCATTTGGCTATCAATCCCGATTAATCTTATCAAATCTATGCATGCTATCACTATTAGGCTTGAATTTTGTGGGATTCGAACATGACACAGACTCACCATGCACTAACACCTATCCTCTTCAATTTCTCACCGAGGTGCTAACAAGTCTGGTATTGCAACTAATGTCCTCACTTTAGAACAAAATCCTCATTTTTCACACAATGATTTCAGTTTGAGTATAAGGATTACATTTCAACACTCGCTCTCAGAACAAAGTCACACTCATTTATACCTATTGCCATAAGCTTGCCCTTATTTTCACTGCCTTAAGTTCTCTATACAACCCTTAGGATCACGATAGGACTTTTTTAGCTTGTAACATAGGCTCAGGGTCAGGTAGGGTACATTTTTAGATAACTCTAGTGACTTTTTGCCCTCCTTGACATATCAGCTAAAATCTTCCCTTCTTATCATCTTATCTCGCCCAGTCTCTCATATTCTTTCCCTTTGCTCAATTTCTCTTCTTTCTTCATTTGTGTAAGTGACTCTCTTCTCTTTTTTTTTTTTTTTTTTTCTTTCAACTACTTTTGAGTCACTTTACTTTTGTTCTTTCTCTCTCTTCTGTTCTTTCAACCTCACTTTCCAGAGCATTCCTCGTAATAGCCACCCTCAACTCATGGCTTTGCCATGAGTCAAGGTACACAGTACCCAAAGTTGGGTCAGGGCCAGAACGAAGGTTGTTATTAGCCACCCTCAACTTATGCTTTTGGCATAAGCTGAGGTGCACATGTCCTAGGAGGGACCAGGGCCAACACGTTGTTCCCAGAAAAGATCAGTTGGGGTAAAAAAAAAAAAAAAGGTCTAATTAAGCTCAAATTATTTGGATCAAAGAAGGATAACTTTCATTTGGTTTCTTTTATTTGGGTTAGAAATGGGCTTTCTTGAATAAGGGCCTATGATCCTTTCCTAATTTTTTGTTACCGCTTCCTTTTAGCAGGACTAACCAGGCAAGTTCTAGCTCAGTATCAATAGTGGACTATTCAAATTTCCTCACTCTCACTTAACATGTCATCACTATACCAGATCATTAGACACCTAGTTTGAATTAAAGACTTAGGGTAATGCAATGGTGTAACTCTATTTCATGCTTAGAGCCACACAATTGTCAGTTACTATGCCTAGTCATGCATTATTTTCAGTTTATCAGGATATCATTGCCATCATGCTTCAGAGTTAAACTTTGTACAAAAGATATAAACATGCCGGTTCAACAACAAAAAAAAAAATTAATCAGTCTTTTGGGGAAAAAGAACTCAGGCAAGAAAACCCCAAAAGAGGATAGTGAGTCGGGCTACTCAGACTTCACCCTAACACTCACTTTCCATTTACCCCACCCCCAACAAAAAAATATGCAATTGTCCCCAATGCATAAAAAAAAATCTAAAGATTAGAGGGGTAGGTGAAGCAAACCTGTGGCGCATAGCGCCGTCGATCAACAAGCTGGTGGGTTCGGTTTCCCAGAACCCACATCCTCTGCAACCTGGACACCCTCAGTGGTGTCCTCAGCAATCTGGACATCCTCAGTGATGCCCTCCACAGCCACCGCACCCTCAGTAGGGCCTCCTACTGTCTCTACAGTACGGGAGCTAGACGCCCCAGCCGCTATCTGCGATGCTCTGATCCGGTGTGCCTCCGCCTCAGCAAGTGAGGCTCTCCTCGCAGCCTCCAACTCTCGGCGCTCCTTCTTCCTTGCTCGCGCCTCATCCCCCGATCGACTCCTTCGCCTCTTAGCACTCTCTCTTGGGGAAGATGGGGGAATGTCTGGAGTAGGAAACAAAGCCGCCAATACAGTATCCTCAGCAGGCTCGACAGACGCCGGAACTCTCGTCTCTAAGATCGTACTGATGTCTGCACGAAGACTGTCTACTGCAGCCTGAAGAGTTGACACATCTACCGGAGGGGCTGGTCGGGCTAACACCCTCAACTCAAAGGCATCTATGCGCTGGTTCACCTCAGCAATCTTCCGCTGCATCTGCCTCTCCATACGCGCTTCAGACTCAGCTATAGACTTCTGCATCCACGGCTGGATATGATGCAGAAGAGTGGCCATTTGTGCCTCCAGTTTTTGTACTCGAGCAAGTGGGGCCGGTGTCGGTAGAGGGGCTGTGCTACTACCCGGCAGCGGCGCCAAAATTTGATACGCTCAAACTTACTTCTCAAATGAGAAGTAAAGCGGTCGCGTCAAGTAAATAACCCAACTAGTGAGGTTGGGATCGTTCCCACGAGAAAAATAGTCTAGACTTAACTTTAACTTGTTATTACTATTGTTCGGTTGATAACTTCCTTAGAAAGTAGAAAAACATAAAAATGTAAACAGGGGGGTTTGTATCTCCTAATAAGTAAAAAAAACTAAAAAGAACTAACGAAATTGAAAGAGACACTTAACAGCTTTTAGAGTTGGGTTTTAATCAATGAATCAAAGTAACTAGGGTTTACGTGTTCCCCACAGGTTCATAACTTGATAAATCTAACTATAACAATTCTTTCCTAGTATCTTGCATGCAAAGTGATAAGTTATGTATTTCTAAATCCTTGGTCCGGCATCTAGAAAATCTCACTCCGCACCTTGGTCCGGCTACGTGTGTTGCTTTCCTAACCCTTATCGTTACCCCATATTAAGCATCGTATTCGATATTTGACTAAGTTACTACCTCGTACCAATCAATACTAGCCTATTAGATAGTATACACTAAATCTATGTTAATAATTCTTTTCCTATTATCTACCTCCTTGGTCCGGCAAGTATCATTAAGGCGAGTTCTAACGTTGATCATCCGTTAAAAAGACTTCTAAGCGAAAGAATTATTAATACATGCAAGACACTATTCTAGAATTGTTATTTTAGCTAGGGTTTATCTCATTATTTGCCTATGGTTCCCACAACCCTAGTTATGGAGTTTAGTTACTCATCGCCATAAACACAATATTCAAATATATTAAATAAGAATTCATATACTTACTTCAATGAGAAAGAGTAAAGTCCAAAAGATTGCTTGATTAATCACCAAAAAGTACTTGCAAGAATATCCAAAGGATCAAACACTAATCAATCAATAATAATATGAGTTCTAATATTGTAGAGTCTAATTATCAGGTGTCTAACCTCAAAAACGAGGTTTTTCGAACTATTTATAAAAAATACAAAACCTAATTAAACAAGAATTCTAATTACTGGAAATCTGCCAAAACGCGGTTGGGTCGACGGACCACGCGACGGACCGTCGTGGTCATGACGGACCGTCGTGGACTCCGTCGTCCCATACTTGTGCATTTTCCTCTGCTGCTCTCTTCATTCCCCTCAACGGCAAGTGTGACGGACCGTCATAGGCATAACGGTCCGTCGAGGGTCTCGTTTCAAAAGTCTTCAACTCTTGGAATTTGGGTACTGGGATCACTTCTCTGATCTTCACGACGTACATGCAGGACGGACCGTCATGGCCATGACGGACCGTCACAAGCCTCGTAATCCCACACTTGTCAGACCTCCCCATCTTCCTTCAGCAGCTTCTCTCTCAAAATCTCCGCAATTGGCTCTGGACAGATTTCCTGCAAAACAAAGAGAAACTTGTATAAAAATTAGCATAAAAAGGGCTTTTGGACACACTAAACTTGAGTTAAAAGTATTAATTATACCGTGAAGCCACGGTATATCAACTACTAGAGTGGGGGTGGGGATTTCATGAAATAACTCCTTGACCTCTTAGGGTGCATGGGGATCATGGAACGATGACTCGATCCCCTACGGTGGGAGACGCAGGAAATGGTGCCTCGAGCCTCCAAGGGTGAGGGGATTAAGAAACGATGTGTCGAGCCTTCGCGGGCGTAGCGGGCTTGGGAAATGGGGCATGTTGGTATCAGGGAATGATGCCTAGAGACTCCGTCATGGCGGGCTCGGGGAATGATTAATCGAGCCTCAGGGACGTGGTGGGCTTGTGGAATGATCCTCGGCTTCCGAGGGAGTGATGGTCTTTAGAAAAGATATTGTGAGCCTCCAAAAGCTGTGGAAGGCTTAGGGAATGAAGCCTCGAGCCTCCAGAGAAGTGGCGGGGAACAACAAATAGAAACTGTATGGTCATGGCGGGCTTATGCAATGAGCCTCGAGTATCTACGGTATGGTCGACTATGTAACGACTCCTTAAGACTTCGAGAAGTGATCTAGGCTCTTGGAATGATACCTCGAGCCTTTAGCGGCATGGAGGGCTTAGAAAATGACTCTTCGAGCTTCAGGGTATTGAGGGATTGGGAAACAATGCCTCGAGTCTTTGAGGGTGTGGGAGGCTTGGAGAAAGGCGATTCCGATGGTATTGGAGGGGGGGGGGGGCTCGAGGTATTGTTCCTTGGGCCTTTTAGGGTGGGCTAGAGTGAGTGCCCTGGGCCTCAAGGGTTTGGCAGGCTCAGGAAACGATGCCTCGAGCCTCTAGAGGTGAGGCGGGCTCCGGAAATGATGTCTCCAGCCTCTAGGGGCGAGGCAAGGTCGGGGAATGATTCCTCGAGCCTTTGAGGCCTGGTGTGTTAGGGAACAATATCTCTTGCCTCCGGGGCCCTTGGAGGCTTGGCGAATAGTGCCTCGAGACTATGACAGCGGGCTCAGGGCACGATGCCTCGAGTCTCCTGTCATATGGGTGGGCTTGGAGAATGATTCCTCAAGCCTCCTAGGCTTGGGCTTGGTATGGGGGAGGGAGGGAAGAGGGCTCGGGGTACAACACCTCGAGCCTCCTAGGGCATGGGGGAGGAGAGATGTCTCGTGCATCTCAGATGGAAAGGGGAAAATACTTGAGAAATGGTGTCTCGAGCCTCCAAGGGCATGTGGGGCTCTGGGAATGGCTCATCGAGTATCTATGGGCGTGGGAGTGAGTTTGTGGAACAGTCGTCAATCCTCTGGGGGTTAGGTGAGGGTGTGGTACGAGAAGTAAGGCTCGGGCACAGTGCCTCGAGCCTTTTAAGGCTGGGCGGGGTGTGGAGAGGGGGTGGAGGGCTCAAGGTGTAAGACCCTTAAAATGACTTAGGTGAAACTAGAGCCTAACATGTTGTTCATGGTGGTATAAGGTCCTAAATAGGTATATTATATGATATTGAGGCAGTGTCTAAGAGTGTAGGTGCATTGGAAGTCAAATGTCAAGGGACGACCAAGACGTTCGACGACTAATTCACATATGTGACTCATATGTAGTTCTATGTGTTTATGTGTGATTGATGAGGTTGTTAGGTCCTTAAATGAGTTATTATAGAATGTATAGGCAGTGTGTCAAGTTTTTTGAAGTTTAGAGATCAAACATCCAACAACGTTCATGACGTTTGAAAGATGTGCCTTGAAATGACCTTGTGTGTAATGTTTCGTCGAGTTTTACATGTTCATTTCAGATGAAATTCATGTGAGAGGTGATTAACTCATATAACATCATGTTTTGGTTGGAAACGTCTGGGAAAACAACCTTAAGGACCATCCAAGGGTCCTTGAGGAAGGACCCAAAGTTGGTGGGCTGCCCAAGACAGCCAAACCACGGAGATAATCGATGCCCGTTGGTAAGGTCTTGTATTTTGATAGATAGCCTGGTAGAGTAGAGACCAATGTTGAGTCTCTGAACCAATCAACGGAAGGACAGGATGGTCCGTCGACTACCCATTCGTCGATGGGCATTCTCCTTCGTCCAGATTCACTGTAAGTTGAGGGGTGAATTTGTAATTTCACCCCTCTTCCAAATAAGAGTCTTGGAGGTTATTTAGGGTCTTCTGGGTATTTTAAGTTATCATATAAGTGTTTAACACTTAGAAAATGTCATTCTTCTAAATCAAAACCCCAAAATCCCTTAGAAATTCCCTAAGACTCCATTGAAGTCCAAAGTCAAAGAAGAGCTTGGTGTGACGAATTGAGTGGATATTATTCATCAAACTGAAGAATTAGATTCATCAAGATATGGATTTTTATCCTTGAAACTCTTTTCATCAAGGAGACCAACTCTCAAGATGTTTTCTAATGTTTTCATAGTTGAATTGTCCAATTTCATTATTCTACCATGGGTTCTTGCATCATTGTTTTTAAACGTTTATTATGGTTTTAATTGTTATTGCATTGATGATTTTAAACTAAATTACCTATGAACCCATGAATTTGATGAAACCTAGTTTTTGACTGAGTTATGGGTTACTTGATATTGACCTAGTGTTGATGAATTATGGTGTAGATTTCTATTAGCTGTGTAATGATGTAATAATTTTAGTAGTTTGATATCAAAGTTGTATTGGACTGATAAATATGTAGTAGTTTGACCTAGTTTTATGAATATTTTTATAATTATGTTGAATTGTTGGTTATGACCATGGGTAAGGGCCTTGTGGTATAGAATTGGGTGATTTGACATTGGATTGAGGTGTTGAGAATGTGGTGATAATCTGACCTATTTCCTTTGTTTTATGATTCATTAGACTTTAAATATGTTGTTATTTGCACGGTCCACTTATGGTGGCGGTGTTATGTGTTTTACTTGCAATTTATATATGGCCTTGTCGGCGTTATTTTAAGTAATGTAATGATCATGGCTTTGACGGCAAACTACTTGAAGTAATATGACTATTTGTGTAGTTTATCATGTGAATCATAACAATATCTATCTATATGTGAAGCTATATATATGATCTTCTGTTAATGCTAGTTAGGTGATCATGTTAGACTATGACTTTGACCTTGTGTGTATACTCTTAGGGTTGAGTCTTGGTTATTCCTACTTGACACTATGAGTCTATAATGGTCATATTGATGATGATATGATAGTGTATAGGATGACTTAAAGATGATAAGGGTTTTTTCTATATGCCTCTAGAATGACATGTATTGTAAGTTAAAAGTGAAGCCTTAGTGTCTTGTCTTGGTTGATTTGTGTCCTTTGCTTGATGAATGTATGAATGTGAATATGTGATGTATTGACTTGGGATGCTAAAGTTTTTAAGTCTTTAAATGATGTTAAGAGAGTCTTTTGAGTGAAAACCTTGAACCTAGTGGTAAGGTTATGAATGTTGAATTCGTAAGCCGTAATGGTATCCATGGAAGTAAAGGATTGATGGACTTACAGTTGATTGGATGGAACGACATCATATTAAACCTTAGGTAAGTCATCATGAGATTCTTTTCGCCATTGTAAGGTAACCCTAGACGTTGCACAATAGGCTTTGAAGGTGTTAAATTTCCCAGGTCTTGTCCAAGACCATTACTTGATTGTCCTTTATGTGTTGAATGTCTCCTAAATGAACTAATGAATATATTGACTTAAGTTAAGAAATTATGTTCATTGACTAAGTACTTATGTAGAGTAGTTAAGAGTTTTTTAGTTACGGTGTGAAGGGGACCGAAGAATGGTCACTTCGTATCTTATCTAGCTGAGTCTTACGAATAACTCTAGTTAAGGAAAATGGTTGATTTTAAGGATATGATCTAAGCCTTAGGTAGTCTTAAGTATTGCTTAGGTAATCTTGAAGAGGTCGATTAAGGGCGTTATCTTCCTTATTTACTTAAGTGGGTATTTGCATAGCCTTTGGAAGGAGAATGCCATATTATGTGTTTATTGATGCTTTGATGTCTTTTAAGTGTGTATGTGACTTATTATAAGAATTCTTGAGGGTCATTTATGTATGATTAGAAAGGTTGTATGGGTGGTCTCTCTTTCTGTTTCTTAAGTGGTCCTTAGGATAAGTTTTAGTGAGGGAACTACATACTAGAAAGTGTCTAAATAGAGGGTAAGACACTTCACTATACAATGAAGGACTTACTGTAACAGTGAAGGGAGTAACTATAAAGTATTTCTAAAATTATGATAAATGTTATATTACGTGTTTCTAAGATGTTAAATGTTGTTCTTATATTTACAATATGATTTTTAAATGTAAAGATGCATATTTTGAATAATGTTCATTTTCATGATTTTCATGCATTATGACATACTTATTACATGTGGTTGTACTAATCCATACTTTTATCTATCTTTATATTTGTTGGTAGGTGAGGAGCATTTGGGGAAGTGAAGACTTGGACCGTAGCAATCGTTCAACAAAAGTTGAAGTATGTCCTCATTTGATTTGAGGGCATAAATGACTATTATGTTTTCTATTAGAAGTATTCTAATAGAGTAAGTATTTCCATATTTTGAAGTATGGGCCGTGACCCAAGTATTCTCGTTTCTTAAGTTTGATGAGATTGAGACTTAGTATTTCCTATGACTTTATATGAAAGAGCTTTTAAAGACTATGATATGTTTTGTGAAAAGTTTTAATTATGCACTACTTTTTCACTATATTTATGCGATGAATGATATGTAAGGGCTTGTACAAGACCTCCGAGAGGTCAAGTACACCAGTTGCAACTGAGATTGCCCCTAACTTCTAGGATGTGGTTTTGGTATGTGACACAAGGCAATGCGCCTTGAGCCTTTGAGGTCGAGGTTGGTGGGGGAAGGAGTGGAAATGGCGCCTCGTGCCTTCGTGACAGGAGGGGAGAGAAGGCTCGAGGAATGGATCTTCGAGCCTTCGAGGGCGTGAAAGGCTCGGAGAAAGACTCCTCGAGCCTCCTGGGCCATTTTAATCTTAGCGAATAGTGCATCGATCCTCTTAGGGCATGTTGTCCTCTTGGAACGGCTCCTCGAGACTCTTGGGCTGGAGGAGATGGGGCTTGGGGCATTGTGCCTCAGCGGGTTTTGGAACTACACCTCCAGCCTCCAGGGGGTTTAGGAGGTTCAGGGCACTGCACCTAGGGTCTCTAGGGGTGGCGTGGAGGGCTTGGGGCACTACACTTTCGAAGGTGGTGGGCTCCCGGAAAGACGCATCGAGCCCCTGGGTTGGAGGAGTGGATCGGTGAACAACGATTCGAGCCCTAGGTAGTGAGAGGCTCTGAAAACATTTGTACTAGCAGGGAACACTGGCGTGTCGCAGACTTGTACCATCTTAGGCCAAAAGTCTTGGTATGACACGAGGCCACGTCTCGGATTCCCCTGTCTCAAAAATTATTTTGAAAAATCTTGCGGGAATAGCACCGCGATGCGGACTTGTTCCCCGACGATAATTCTGAAAATTTAAGTGAAATTTGAATTATCTAGATTGGTCCTTTTAATGTAGGGGTGTTTTGGGCATTTTTGGGGAGGGGGTGTTTTACACTAATTTTAGGTCATTATACACCCATTCCCCCATCATAAACCCCAAACCCTCAATTAGAAATCCAAATTTCAAATAGTCTCAAAAGTTCTTCCCTCCCAAAAGCTCTCCAAAACTCCATTGAAGCTAGAACTCAAGGTTGAGCTAGGATTAAATGTTTTGGGATTTTTTGTTCACCAAATCTCATGGGTTTCTACATATTTAGGTATGGTAGTTCATCCTTGAATCTTCTCTCAATCAAGGATCCCATTCAAAGAGATTTTAAAAAATGGGTTTTCAAACTCCAACTTCTTTATTCTTTGACACTAAGTATGAGTCTTTTCATTAAAATGTTTTAATGATTAAAATGAGTTGTTATTTGTGTTAAATGATGAATTTAGTGTCAAAACCCAGTGGAATCATGTTTATTCTGTTTATCAACTTTTAACATAAGAAATGGGTTAAATGAATATGATTATGTAATGTTTTGAGCTATGGTTTCTTTATGATGATATTGTTATTTAGCTACTACCCTAAGGGCTTTTTATGGAGAATTATTGAAGGAATTGTGAATAGGTGGTAAGATCTTGGATGAATGGTAAGTTGGCCATTTTTAATGGGTCTTATTGTGAAATGTTCTTGAGTGGTATGGTCCACCTTTGGTGGCGGTGTTTACTTGAAGTTCATGATTATATTGTATTAATGTGTGCATTGTGATTTTGTCCATGAAGGTGTATAATGTGAAGTTAAATGATGAATATAGTGTTTATTTATGACACGTCTTAGAAGGATGAAATGTGCATCTTGATGATACTATGTCTAAATGAAGAATATATTCATGATTAAGCATGCTAGTGTGTGAAATGTGATGAATGAAAGTATAATCATATATAGAGATTAATGTAATGAAAAATGGTTATTGTATGAAAGGTGTGATTACACACACAAACTTGAATGAATGAAGTTAATGAATGAGACTGGGGGAGTCTTGAGGTGAACACTCTTCGTGAGTGGAGATGAACTGTTTAGTAGCAACCTCACCATTTCCCAAGAGCTTTCTAATGTAGGTTGGAGGGTGGAAACTCTTCGTCATTTGATATGTGGTGTCCCATAGTTATCCCTTGACCTTTAGTAATGAATGTTTAAGACTCCGTAGGGGAGTTATGCTTAGCACCGAGAGGATTTTAAGAAGGGGTGGTTACACTTCGTGAGTAGAGATGTTGTATCCAATGTACCTGTTGAGATAAATACTCCTCGTTAGTAAGAAAATGAGTTACTTAGTAACAATTTTCTTATCCCTTAATTATGAGCCCGCATAGGTGTAGCTATTGGAGAAGTCATGTAATATCTAAAGAATGACCCGACTCTAGGCAAGTGGGGATCACTCATCCGATAGGGGTCAATATTGGGATTCCATGTCTAGCTCTCATGGTCTATGTTGTTTAATCTTGTCCCCACTAAGAATGAAATGAACTAATTTTGTAAGAGTGTACTACTTAGGGATGGTGGTGATATGGGACTATTTATTCCATTGCACGAGTAGGCACTTGAAAGGGGAGTCTTGGTGTGTCTTTATATGCGATGAATGAACGAGTCTTTATGTAATTAAAATGAGGTAATGTGAGTTAATGTCTAATGTTAAGAAAGCATGGTAAGGTTATGTATAGTATGATGAAGTTATGAATGATGAATGTGGTGTACCTAATCCAATGGAATCCTCAAGGAGCACTAAGTGAGAGTAGTAGTATGGGATGATACTTTCACATTGCAGTTACTCTAACTTGCAAGTCCACTTGGAGAAGGGAACCTCTGTGAAGTCCTTAAGGCATGTATGTTCCTCTAGTATCTAGTTATAGAGTGTGGACTTGATACCCGTGCGAGAGAGCCTATGGTTGGTAGTCTTGAGGATCACTTAGATGTGTATTGAAGGGATTGTATTGGCGGTTCCTCCATGTATTACTTTAGTGAGTCTTAGGATAACTTTGTTAGGAAACCTCAAAGGCAATAAATTCACTATGAGTTGGTGTGAAATGTGTTCACTGTATGATATCTTGAGTTCATTGTAATGTGCACTTTTATGCTAAAATTATGGAAGTTCACTTCATGTGTTAAATGATTATTCATATTTTATTGTACTTCTATATTCATGAAGTTTTTACTTAATTAGCATGAAAGTTTTATTTATACAAAAATGTCCCTTTTTCATGTTTTTGCATATATAGGTTGGAGGGAACTTGAAGTTTAGAAGGGAAGATTGGGAATCGACTCTCTCAAAACAAAGTATGTCCTCATATATTCGAGGGCATAGTTTATGTTTCTTTATTTCTTCTTTAAGACTTGTATAAGACTGCTTATGTATTTCTTTCAATGTAAAGGGTTTTGTCCTTAAGTTATTTTTGTCGTGTCTTTAAGTAGGCTTGCGACGATGAGACTATCCTTTAGTATTTATAAAAGATGTTTTCCTTATTATATATATGTATGTTTTTCAGAATGGTTTCATAAAATTTGGTTTTGAGTATTGTCTTCAAAATTGTTTCATAAATATTTTCTTTTCTTTCTAAAGCTACCACTTTAGACATTCTGAGTCATTTCTTGTTTTCTTTTTTAAACTACTCCAACAAATGATTTAGAATGATCAAAATTTCATAAGTTAAATTTAATTTTAAGTCTTGATTTTTTTTCCAATCATGTAGTGATGAGATCTATGAGATGTGATAAAGGGCCATGAGATGAAGAAGTCAAAATGGTTAATGATCCCCCAAAAATTATTATCACCAATACAACCCCACAACTACTCATAGCTTGGTGAAATGATATGCATTGGTTTAGGGAAACCAAGATATTCAAACATCTTCGTTTTCTCAAAGACATCATGAGGTTTAGTCCTAACAGAGGTTTGATCGACGCTTTGATTTTGTTTTGGTATTTCATAAGCAATGTGCTTCGATTTAGTGATTTTGAGTTGACGCCTGCATTGGAGGAATGGGGTGGTTTCATAAGGTTATGCAAGGATCTTCGAAGTAAAACATTCATAACCCTAAGGAGAATTAGTAGGAACAAAATTTTAGAACAAATGCACATCATTCATCCTCATAAGGAGTGTTTCGATAATGGATTGGTTTCCTTGGAATTTATAAACTCAAAATATGGAAGTAAAGAAGGATTTTCATACTACGGGAATCAAATTAAAAATGGGCAAGACCTCCCTACATTGGAAAAACATAGCCAAGAAGCTTTCATGGTGGTTTTTTGGGAACTATGGATTTTTCAAGGAGAGATAAAAAAATTAGTATTCGTCTGTCGAGAATAGTCACTGTTATAATGAAGAATTAGAAATCCATTATATTGACAATGATGTTATCTGATACCTATCATTCTTTGACTAAACGTAGATAAGGGGAATATTTTTTAGAAGAATGTCGCTTTCTATTGCAAATGTTGTTTTATGATGACTTGTATCGCCATCATTTTGCGATAAACTCCAAATCTGATTGGACGAATTATATTTTGAGCCACCTAGACAAGATGAAGGAATTAGTAGACAAATTACTAAAAGGTGTCAAAGCGTGTAGATATTATCTTCTTAAATTTATTGCATCTGATATTACATGGAAATATCATTTGTTCCCTGCGAGAGAGATAATTTTTATTTCTTCCTACTGTCCATTCTTTGTTTTGAAAGACCTTCGAGGATTCAAACCATTTATACACCTTCAAGTGCTATTCCAACTGGAACATATACAAATCCTACCTAATACTGAGGATACACAAAGTTTCGTATCCGAGATGGCATCCAAAGAAAAAATTCGAGAAGTAGAAGCATATATCAAAAAATAGGTTAATTTGCAAAGGTTTATTTATGTGTGTTTAAAAAACTCAACTATAAAACCATTTTTTAGCGTTTACTTTAACCTCTGTGATATAATTTATTTTTTGACGGTTTTACTATGGAGGCTTGTGATAACCTCCGCAAATTGCACCAATTTGTGAGGTTTTGTGAATGCTGCAATTTATTATAATTTGTAGCGGTTTTATCGTGGAGGTTTGTGATACCTTTGCAAATTATATCAAATTGTGAAGGTTTCCAAATTCCACAATTCATTACAATTTGTTACACTTGGACAAAATAATAAATAAATAAAAAAACTTCAAATACAGAAAACACTTTAGAAAAAAAGGTAATTATGGAAAGTAGAAATACAACTGATTATATGCATTGCAAGTTTAAGTAGCATGAGAAGATCAAATTAAGTTGTAAATTGAATTGCAGTATCAAAGTACAAACAATTTAGATATTTAGGTCATTCTTTAAAGAGAATGAAATAATAGATGAAAATGTTACTATATATATGTGTGTGTGTGTTTGTATAAGCACTACGCCGGTAAAGTTTAATATATTTTCATGAGACGATAAGGTACTAGTAGCACATTTTGACTTTAAAATGAGAAATCATTTGAGATGATTTAGGTATCATTTATTTATAATAAGATTAAGATGTTAAAATATAAATATGGTTAAGTTGTGCATTTAAATTTTAATTTATGACTTTAAATACATGTTTAAAATATTATGGTGTTCTATTAAGACCCAATTATAATATAGTTAAGATTATTTTTACATATGAATGTATAAATTTCTCTTTCTCAAAAATTAATGAATACAAATTATTAAAATGTGAAATTCATATAATGGTATATCAACAATGTATTATTATTTTATAAGAATATATGGTGTTGTTACGATGAAGTAAAATATGAATAAAAATAATAAACTCAAATCAGTACAATCAAATTACTATATTGCCTTTTTTACATTTGTTTCATGTCAAATCACTTGTTAAAGTTTTGAACTTTAAGTTATCAAACATAGTTACTAATTGTATAAATTTTTCATGAATTAAGATTTCTGTTGTTTTGTAACTTGAATATTTTGAATGTAGTCTATGTTATAAGTGATATAACTCAAGTTTCTTAATCACAGAGAGAGTTGGTTTGATGGTAAGTACCCCTCACTTCCAACCCAAAGGTTGCGAGTTTGAGTCACCAAGGGAGAAAAAAGAGTAGGGGCTAGGTTATGAATTCGAGTCACCAAGGGATCAAAAGAGGTGGAAGGTCCTAGGGAGGGTAAAAAAATAATAAATGGTAAAAACCCTTTCAAAAGAATTAAAATAGATATTGAGATTATATTGTGTAGGTTATTATAAACCCTTGCAGAGTGTAGTTATTAAAGTTATGAAGTAATATTTAAGAGGTTACGAATTACCATAAATTCATTTTAAAAACCAACACAAATTGCAAATTCTTTTTGTAGCGGACATAATGCAGGTTCTATCAAACTATAACAAATACAATCGCGGCATAGGTAATTTTGGCAGTTTCTAAAACCACCTCAATTAATTTTGTGTGGGTCAAAAACTCCCACAAATCAATAAAAAAAACCTCCATAAAATGACCATTTTTTGTAGAATTATTGGGGGTGGTAGTCTAACTTTAAGCTCAAAATCTATGGTAGACGATTGTGTTCAAGGAAAAGTGGACCGCTTATACCTCCATTTGTTCTTTGATCAATCCCCTCTGAAAGTAATGGCTTAAGGATAAGCACAAGAACCTATTGACCGAAAAGCAAAAATTGAGGCAAGAATCAAGCAAGCTCGCCTCAAAGTTGAAAGAAGTTATAGGTCTACTCTGGATGTCCTGAATAACGACACTTGATGAATGCTAAAGAGGAGTTGGCCCAACACGATGCGGTATTTGAAGTAAGAGTTAGAAAACATCTTTCAACCATTCTAACCATACAAGAAGACTTGGGCATTGTCTAAGGTGCTATGGAACAACAAGAGGTGGAGTATAGAAAACAAAAGAACCAGCTTATATGCGCAGACTTTGGGATGCAACATCAAGTTAAGGATTCTATGGAACGAGAAAGGGAAATAGCAACGTGTTTCACTGCTAGAATGTGAGACTAAGAGAGGTAAAAGAATAGCCGAGTGATATGCACTCACCGTTAAAATTGAAGATCTTCAACAATATGGAGAAAATTTGACACATAAAGTGAATAATACTCGACATTGGTTGCAGAACTTTTATGAAAATTTGAATGAGGGCAAAGATCGAGTTCTTCAACTCAAGGATGCATTTAATAATGTTTATCCTAGTTATCTACACCGGAATGATGAAAGGTTGGTTCAACAAGCACGTGGTATTGTTCCACATCTACCAAAAGCCTTCGCTACGATTTATTAAGGTCTTAGGGGTGATTGAGATCCAGGGAAATTTAAGAAGACTTTCTTATTTATGTTTAGGTGCCTCACCTATTCCTCCTTGTCCCCAACTTATACCGCGCTTGTGCCGCTGCCCTAGCTGCATCTAGCCCACTGTGGCGCGACAGTAGCTCGGGATTTCTCAAATTTTATTTATCCTAATTAACGACTGTTCAGGTTGATTAATCAAAACATAATTGGGAATGGATTTACCTCATTGGTCCGACACCTATTGGGCTGAGACATTACATAGAAAATTTTTTCTTCTTCGAAAATATAACTACAAAACCAAGTAGTTTGAATTTAAGTAGTGAGAAATTGACTAAGTAATGATCATCCTTGTCTCTTCTGCAATTGTGTAAGCAATAAAAATAATTATTTAGTGGATATCAAGAAATACCAATAATAGTTGAATGACCTTACTCTTTTGCATGATGCTTGTAAAGATCCTCGTTTATCCATTGAGAGAAAGATGACATTAGTTTAGTGGGACCCTCACCCGCAATGTTAGAACCTTCAAATCGATATTTTTGCTTTGCATCACAACTAACGAATTTATGCTCTTTCTCTTTCTATTTTCCTTTCGTTTTGCGGTTGAGGAAGATATTGGAGCAATATTCATTGATTTTTTTTCTTTTACTAATTTTAGATAGTGATCGGGAAATTAATTTTTTCAACCTCCCATACTTCAAAGGCTGTGAAATCTTCTTGAATGTATGGACATCAATATTATATGTCAGTTCCTTAAAAATATCAGTGGGTTCTTTAACACGACTAATAAAATAATCATGTTTCTACTCACATTCTTCACATCGACAAAAAGAGCGTTTGACGTTAGAAGAGGAAGCACCATCATAAGATTGATTTGTTGCCACAGATGAAGGTTTTTGTGACATTTTATCTACAAGATAAATAAAAAAAGTTTTAGAGTTTACAAATGATTATGAAATAATAAGTGATAACAATTTATACTAATTTTGACATAGATAAACATTATGTTGCCATAGATGTACCTTTTGTGCATGTTGACACAAAAAAATCTTTTGTTGCCCCAAAATGAATTTTCTGTTTCAATATATGGTTAACTTTTTACCATAGATAATCATTATTTTGCTTTAACACATATATGACATGTTTCAACATATGATAAATATGTTGTAATATTTATCAACATATTACTAATATATTGCAACATACTACACATCTTTCCACAAATGAAATATTATGTTGGACAAATGAACAAAACTATATTTCTGAATTTATATGAACAAAATGATCAAAAAAGAAGAACAAAAGTAAAAAACATGACTTTTCATTAAATAACAACAATACATATACATTTCCTCAAGGACTTTTTTAATTTATCTTTTTATTTCAAAATAAAAAATAATAACTACAATTAGACCATTATTCAATTTTCACATATGTAGAACTATATCTTGTTCATTAATAAAAGAAAAGAACTTAGTATCAAGAGTGTGTTGTTCAAAAAAATCATAAATATGTATATACATATATATATATATATATCTATATATATATATATATATATATATATATATATATATATATAAGAGAAAATATTAGGTCCGCCTACGTGGCACCACCACAAACCAGAATTCCCTTTTAAATTTATTTATTTCCAAAACTAGCCTTTCCCTTTCAAGAAAAAATATGACTTTTATGAAGAGTTGCGATTTTAATGAAGATATATGACTTTTATGAAAAGTTGTGACTTTTATGAATAGTAACGACTTCTATGAAGAGTTGTGACTTTTATGAAAAAATGCAACTTTTACGAAAAGTTGCAACTTTTATATCAAAAGTTGTAACTTTTCTAAAAAGTTGTGACTTTTATGAAAATTGTGACTTTTATGAGAGGTTGTGACCTTTCCAAATGGTTGCAACTTTTTCAAAGAGTTGTGACCTTTCCGATAAGGCACAATAAATATTTATTCACACTACCCTCTGTTATCTATAAATAGAGGGATTTGCTGCCACTATTATTTGAAGGTTTTTTCCATTGGATAGTTGAATTCAATTACATTGATTAAGCTTCTTATGAAGTTTGTTTCATTCCTAAAAGTTTTCATCCTCCTATTTCATGGAGCTTAATCTTTACTATAAGTCGTAGTGATTCATGTAAGTATGACAACTCTTTTTGCTATTTTGGTGACATTTTTCTTTTAACTTTGTTAAAAGTTACACAGAAGATGATTGAAAATTGATCTTCTCTTTTGTCCCTTTCTACAGGTTTCTTCGTATAAACAAAGAAAATTGATTTCGATTGCAATGTCACGTTACTACTCTTGCACCTTTAATTCCACAACTCATAACGTTGTTGAAATGGTTGAATTTATTACATTTGATTTTTTAGTAAACAAAACTTTTATTTCTGCCACTATTGTAGTTTTTTTTTGCTATAGAGGAATCGAATTGAAATACATTAATTAAACTTCTAATGAACCTTTTTCATTCCTCATTTTCCATGAAACTTAATCATTTACTGTAGGTCATATTACCGAATAATCATATGTAAGTTTAATAAAATGTCCAATCCCGTGCGAAGCACGGGTAGTTTACCTAGTTATTAAATAATTAAAAAAATGTATTTTACGTTGAACACGACCTTCAATTAAAAATAAGAGTGACGGCTAGAGATGAGGAAAAACATAATGAGGAGAATATCTGTTGATAGTGGAATTTTATAAGGAAGAAGAAGAAGAAGAGAGAATTAAAAAAAATTAAAAAAATTATAATTTATGGCGTGCCTTTGACGTAGCACTGATGTGGTGGTGAGTGTATTACACCATAGCACGTGACAGTGATGTTATACGTTTCAGGGTGGTATTAAATTCAATTTTGAATAATAAAAGTGTGTGCTAGGTCTTTATGATAGTTTAAGTATGTGACTTTTTGATATGAATTCATGGGAAATTTATCCTTTTTTCCTGTTTTTTAAATGGATTAAATAATCGACACCTTTTATGCAATTTTCAAGTAGATAGTGGGGAAATATGAACATTGTCCAACGTCTTCTCTATGGAAACTTTAAAAAGTAAAAAAAATTAAAATAGGACAAATTGAAAGATTGTCATCGTCCACATTGATGTAAGTTCCTAAAGGAAAAGATCATTAGTGATCGTTGAGCTATGTCTCGATAACTCGCAATCGCCAAATCTTCACCTTTTGGAATTCGAATCGTAATAAATGGCCAAGAAAGAAGAAATCGTCGAATGAATTGTGTTAATATTCTATCTGTATTGATATTGATGTTCTTTCTAGTATTTATTGTAAGATTCGTTGATGGTTGAAAATGGGGTTTCCATTTCAAGCTTGTTTCACTGTGATTTCAGGATGGAAAATGGGACGGGTGAGGGTTGGGGGTTTATGATTTCAAAAAGTTATGATGTTTCCATATGTTTTCTGTTATTTCATTTAAGATTTCTTGATGAAAAATGAGAGGAGTGGAGGTGGGGGTTTCCAATTTAAAGCTTGATTCACTAAGATTTATGGTTTTACTATGAACCTTTGGTCTTAATTGTATGATTTCTTGTTCGTTGGAAATGGAAGGGGTAAGGGATAGGGGTTTATAAACTTTTAATTCAACCTCAGTTCTGGGTATTATTTTGAAGATTTTTTGTTTTAACGGTAATATTTCTTGGTAGTTGAAAGTTGAAGGGGTGTGGGTGAGGAATTAAAGAATTATATTTGGAACAAGACTAAAAATTAATTCTGTAAGTTTTCTATCCCATTCAAAAATTCCAATATTAGAAATACTTCTATAAATAAAAGTACCCTAAAAATTAATGTAGTCTTATTTTTCTTGGTACAAGACTTGATCCTGTTATGGTAGTATTGTATGTCCAATAATAAAAATGTGTTAGTAAATGATCATGTTTCTGGAACTTCTTTATGTTCTTCTGTTTGTACTAATAAAAATGAGTTGCCTCGTTCAATTTCTTGTACATCTCCTTTGAGACGTGTTGCCGAAATTTATTATCTATATTTCAACCATAAAAAATTCTAATTTCTTCACTGATGTTTCCTTCTTGCTTCATTTCTGTTCTTTGTATTATTTTGTACATCATTGTGCTTTCAGGGTTTACTATGAATTTTATTTTAATTGTAAGATTTCTTGAACATTGAAAATGGGAGGGGTGGGGATGGGGGTTTCCAATTTCAAGAATTTAGAATGAAAATCTCAAAAAAAATTATTGTCGTAGTATGTGTTAGTCGTTTCTTGTTAATTTTCTTCTATTCTGGTTTTCATTACATCACCTTTAAATTTAATGTTTGAACAACAACTATGATTTGGTGAGAGGAATGACTACGTCATTAGCTTATCTGATTCAAGATCAGAATATAAGTATACACTCTAATGATACAAATTTCATCTAATATATATTGGTGTATATACCATATCTTAGCAGGGGTTTTTCTGGTGGGAAAGAATGTTACATCGAAGAAAAGTGAAGAGGGATTGGTGGAAGAAAATCACTTAATGGTATCTCAAAACCTTCTGCTATACAATCATCAAAGAAAACATTTTTGCTGAATCCTTGAAGAGAATAACCATATCTCATTGCCATAAATTGAAATTGGAGTAGCCAGTTGGTGAGATGAGTATTTGGAGGTGCCACAACCTTACTAGTAGGTTCTTTAAGAGATTACTAGTAGGTTTTTGATGACGTCACTGATTATTGAGTACTGTTGGAAGTTGCAGTGGCTCCCAAAACATATGCAGGAACTCCTTCCATCTCTTAATACATTGCAATTGCCTAATTGTCCAGAAATAGAGTACTTTCCTTAAGGAGGATTTCCTTTCAAGTTACAAGTCCTTTGAATCATAAATTGCAACAAAACTTATAAATGACCGAAAGGAGTGGCATTTACAGAGACTCTCATGTCTCAGAATGTTTAGAATCTCTCATAATGGTAGTGACGAAGAGATTGTTGTTGGCGAGAATTGTGAGTTTCTTTCCTCTATTCAAAGGCTTACCATAGAGAATCTAAAACCATTAAGCAGCCAACATCTCATAAGCCTCACCTCTCTTCAATATCTAACTACTTATAAATTACCTCAAAATCAAATTCAGTCACTGCTGGAAGTAGGGCGGCTTATGTCCTCTCTTTCTAAGCTACATTTATATAACCATCATAAACTCCATTTACTAGGTATTTGTCATCTCACTTCCCTTCCACGTTCATGCATCCAGAAGTGCCCTAATCAAATTCAGTCACTGCTAGAAGTCGTCATTTGTTGCAGAATAAAAATTGTGTCAAACACTGAGAAAGGCCATGGACATGAGTTTTTTCGCAATGAAGGTGGATTAGATGATGGTACGACCAACATCAATATTTTATTGAACCGTGTATTTAAAACCTTTTTCTGATCAACTTCTCCTTTGACAGATGACGTCTCTGTGCATCTAGGAGCATCTCCACATGTACTTGAACAATCAATGAAGTCGACGGTATTTGCATTCCTAAAACATTTTCCTAATGTACATATTCAATGTTTTTATATTGAATTTCTAATTTTGTTAAATTAAATGTAGTCATCGACATATCATCCAAAAATCCCAACGAAGCATGATGTCCAACTGAAAGAGCTGCCAGAACTGATCTTTTATGATCAGGTCCATTGTATATCTTTTTCCCATTGCCCTACATGTCCTAAATCAGTAAAGCCACAATATATCAGTTGGTCGGATGACGGTGTTCTAGATTTTGCATTGCTTTGGAACACCTACCCATTCAAAGCATCGATGGACACTACTTTCATCTCAAAAATCACTCGTAGCCCTTTGAAATATATCTGTTGTACTCATTGGTCAATCATCTAACCTGAATCAGCTAATGTTTTTCTATTTTTTTCTTCTATTATCTTTTTCTTAATTTTTCTACTAAGTTAGGATTACTGCATCTTTTATCTTTCTTTTATTTTTTAACAGTAACATGATTGAAGGATTTTTTTGTCATTTATTGATGGGCTGGGAAATATGGATGTTAACTGTAGGGCTATGGTGGATCGAGCCTTGCATCAAGAGTATGTTAACTATACCAGGAATGTGAACAGACCTTACCTCCATCTTATGCTAGGTTGAAAGACTGTTGTTATAGGTCTCAAAAATAAGTTTGAAGAGAATATAAGAGTAAAAAAGAAATGATGATAAGGGAAGTATCTAGATGAAAAATAGTAAAATAAGCAAATATCATACAAGAATATATTTGTAGTACTAATAAGGATAAGAGGGAGCATAAACAGTTCTTCAACTAAAACCATGCTCTGCCACAAAAAAGGGAGAGAAATTGATCAGTTACCGACGGGATGTACTGCAGCTGGCTGATTTTACCCTTTATTTCAACTGCAAGTGATAATATTTAATCTTCAATACAACCTTTAGCATTATTTAGTACCTTGTTGAATTCTAAAAATCTTAGTTGGTCGAATCGTATGATTTTGCACTTTTACTATGAACCTTTGCTTTAATTGTAAGCTTTTTTATGGTTGAAAATGGGAGGGGCTTTTCTATTTCAAGAATTTAGGATGAAAATCTCAATTAAAGATGAATATACCCCTCCTCACCAATTTGCTATGTTTGACGATTCAAACCTTACAAATTTTGAGTTGGAGGTGGAGGGTATTAACCACCTGAGCATGTTCATCTGATAGGGCTAATGTGGTGTTTCATCTATTTCCTTTTTTGAAATGCAATACTAGATTGATTGAACATTGATAATGCACCAAATGTTCCTGGTTATCATAGACAGGTGATGTTCAATTTTCTTTGGTTGATATTGTTGCAGGTTTAAATTCAATCATCTTAACACAAAATATGCCTTCAGTTTTTCATAGTCTGTGTTTGTTGTTTCTTGTTACAATACTTTTACTTTGGTATTTGACAGAGCACCTTTAAATTTAATGTTTGAACCACAACTATGGTTTGTTGAGAGGAACATCTACATCATCAGCTTACCTGATTAAAGTTCTGGATATGAATACAAATTTCTAACAAGTGGAAAATACATTTCTGTGATCTTTTATACTATTTACATTTCTAGCACCCTTTCCTCATGTACACATTCACACTTTTTGCATTGAATTTCTAATTTTGTTAATAGTAGTGTTGGTAGAGAAGACAAAAAATTAAGCATTATGGTCAGCCTTTTCCAATGGATACAGAAGAGAAGCGGTCAAAGTTTCAGAAGTTTGTAGATATCTTCTGCAGGAAGCCTCAAGACAATTTTTGCTTCCATGCGACTCACTTTTATGTCTTTAAGGAGAACGTGCCAGACAATTGCCGCATTGACACACTTTTTATGTCTGGCGACTCCGATGATGCCCACCATATCCTCAACTGGCGGAAAGATGGCCCTAAAACTGCCTCGAATTCTGGTAACTTCTATCTTGTTGCCACAGAGGTAAATTCTTCTTCGCCATTTGAATTCTTTGACGATGTAGAAATAACATTAGCTGTTCATCGCACTAAATTCAGATTACTGTTCTTGTTTGTTGCTTAATTGAAAAAATTTCCAAATCAATTGAGTGATTGCGAAAGAGTTTCACAGCATAGTTACTCCGGTTAGCCACTTCCACATTTTTTTCCCTGTCATGTAAACTTAATAATCTCTTCCGTGCTAACAATTTGCTACACATTGTCCCGCCTCAGTTAGGTTAGTTATCCTTTTCTTAAATTGAGAACTTTTTTTTGTTCTTTGTTTTGTACATTATTTCATGTTCTTATATGGAACTCCTCAATTTTAATGAAGAGATATGGAGAACGGAATAAGAAGTATTTGTTTAAATAAATTCGTCAACTGCACAATCAGCCCAATAAAATAAAGATATAAAATAAAATAGTGCATTTAGAGGAATCTATGGAAACAACTCTGCTTAATGAAAATCTCTCATAATCGAACTACACTATAATTAGAAATAAGAATTAAACGGTTGAAGTAAGAGAATTGATGAGGAATACACAATAGAGAAATCAAATGAGGAAAAAGAGGGGTAAATTTACCTACTTATTCTTGATGATTTTAAATGTAGGCCTACACTAATTCTAAATTAACATATAAGAAGGTGTTATTCTTTGAGTACTCGGGTGTGAACTGTGTTTGCAATTTGTTAAGGAGGAACTTTCTTAAAAAATAGTCAAATTATGTTGAAGAGAAAAACCTAACGAACATTATGTCCAAGTGGAAAGAGCTTCTAGAACTCTTTTCTGATCAGGTCCGTTGAATATATTTTTCCCCTTGTGTTGCATCTCATAAATTAGTAAAGCCACGATATATCAGCTGGTCGGATGACAGCGTTCTAGATTTTGCATTTATTTGCAAAACCTATCTATTCAATAATTGATACATAGTTGTAGCAATTGATTCTAGATACAATGGACACCAATATGACAACATATCGTGTTGTAAAAATAGGCACACTTGTTATTTGCTTATATTTTACTCTTGGTTATTTTCTCATGCAAAAAATCACACTGTGGTCCGATAGACGATTGATCAACTGACCAAAATTTGTAGTATGTACAATTATATAGCATTTAGTAGCAAAGCCTTTATCCTTTTTGTTTTGGCATATCCATTTTGTTGCGCTTGTACAAGTACTTTGCTAATTTAGAGTATAAACAATATGGGAGCCATTTTATTCACTTCATATTAAGGAGGAGGAAAAATTAAGAACTGAACTTTTACTATTTTCTTTCGTTAAATGTCTGGATGCTACTATTTGATTGACTTGATCTACCTTACTACTTTTTCATGCAAACAATGGTGATACAATGCCATTCATATGTGATACGGTAAGGAAATGGAGATTTGTTGTTGATAAAGTACAATTTTCATCTCAAACTGTAGCACTTTTTCTCTAATATCTAGCATTCTAGACTCTAATCACTTTACATGCAATATCTAAATTGTTTGTTAAACATGTGGAATTCATATATGTTTTGTGTTGCAGGTATGCATGCATCATTTGCTGCTAACTTTAAATAAATTGCAATTTTACTTACATTTGTTGTCAAACATGTTTTATCTTTGACCATTGTACTAAAAGAAAGTACAAAAAGAAATAAGTCTTACCATGCATGCAATCTTCGTATCCTAACTGCGTCAAATCTTTCTTTTTTCCTTCACACCTTAGAGTCGGAGTTCTTATTTTTATTAGCATACTAAAAGTTGTTAAGTTTATCCTTGATCACTTCATAGCAGTCCTATTGCTGGATCAGATGCCAAACCTCGTAAAGTAGGTACTCTTGCAACCGACAATATATGTTTCAAATGTGATGAAAGAGCTGAGAAAAGGAAAGAGGTTAGCTCGCTACTTGCATTACTGAAGATTGATTGTCTTACATTATGAAGTCAATCTAAGAACATTTGTCTTGTTGTTGGACAGTTTACTGGGGTTAGAGATCTAAGTAGAATAAGTGTCGGTCTACTAAATTTATTATGTTTTGGTACTGTATTTGGATTTTTGTTTTTGAGTTCTTTGTTTGTGGTCATTAGCTGAGAATTTGCATTGATGAACTTGAAAAGAGTGGAATGGCTATCAAAGATCCACATCATAATTGGAATTGGATTGGCAGGATTGTACTTGATGGAAAGGCTTGATTTTGTCGGGTGATTTTACCTTGTTTCACTGCGCAGTATGAAATGGTATTGACTTGATGCAAAGCCCGAGTATTGATTTGTGTTGTTAGTTTGTTTTTAGAACAAAGTGATTGAAGTATTAGATGAGAGTTTGTAGTGTTCTAAAGTACCTTTTTTTTAAAAGTTTAGCTTTTTGTGGTTGTAGCATTACTTTGGTAATATCTATATACAATCTATTTTCTGCTGGATTGATTATTTTTTTAGAGTATGAGATTGCATTTCTTTACAGCCTACTATTGGGGTTTGATTATACTTTAAAAACACATATTTTAATCATGACTCATGAGGCATTTTGTGTTAGTGGTTTTGACATGTAGAGCATGATGAATGTTGTCAATAACATAGTTTTTTTTTGGAAATGGGCTGGCCTTTGGAAATGGAATTCACCAACTTCCATTAGATTCATTCCTAAGCTTTCTTTGTTGCAGCAAGATGATCAGTCTGAGAGTGCTGGAGAGAAGAGAAAGCGGTAGGAAAAGTCAAGCCAAACAGGAAGCGAACTCAAAATGGGTCCGTCTGTCATGACTTCCAAAAAGAATAAATCCTAGCTTCAAGAGAACAACAACCATCGTTGTTGCTGGCATATCCAATGGGATGCCTCATGCAAGTTCTAGTAATGAAGAACTAGAGAGGAGTTCCCGGAGCACTGAAACAGTTGGATCTTATGTCCAAGAGTTCAATAATAAAACTACCATTAGTGTAGAAAGCAAATATGATGTCAGTTCCGAGGTAAGGGAGTTTCTTCAAGAGTTTTTACTTACTAAAGACAATCCCAAAGATTGAGGCTAATGCGAGGAGCAACATCTTGACGTAAATTAGATATTTGGAAGAGTATGAATGAAACATTTAATGGGATCGATTTACGCAAGTGGTAATGGTCTTCTTGCCAAATCATTCTTGTGTATTTAGGTGAAATATCATTTTGTTTGTACACTTGTTGAATCACCCTGCACACTAGCTAGATAGAATGAAAATCCATGATCTACCAATATAGTTTTCTTCTTTCTTTGTGGTCAATTATGAAATTATATAGGTTTGATAATACTTCATGCAATTGCATACATAAAAGGCTTGGGCCTACGAGGGAAAGATGGGACGGGGGGCTCGGGGTACTGCACCTTAGGACTTATGGGAATGTGGGGGTGGTCACTATGCGTCGGGCCTCCAGGGAGGGTTAGGGAACTGTTCCTCGAGCATCCGAGGAGGGGGGCTCAGGGAACTATGTCTCGGGCCTCCGAGGGGGGTGGATGGCTCAGGGCACTGCAACCTCGAGCCTCCGACAGGGTGGATTGCTCGGGGCACTATGCCTCTAGCTTCAACAAGTGTGGAAGAGGGCTCAAGGCAGTGCGGCTTTGGCCTATGAGTGGTAAAGGGGCTCGAGGAACGACTTTTTGATCCCCGACAAGGTGGGAAAGCTCGGGGAATGATGCCTCGAGTCTCCGGGAGAGGGGGAAGGGAACGACGCCTCGAGCCTTCGAGGATGGGGCTCGGTAAAAGACACATGAAGACTTCAAAGGATACTGGGGGGAGAAAACTTCGAGGGGTGGGGGCTTAGGGAATTGCGCCTCGAGACTTCGAGAGGTAGGGAGCTCAAGGAACTGCGCCTCCGGCCTCTGAGAGGTAGAGGGTAGGGGGCTCAGAAACTGTTCCTCCAGCATTCGAAAGGGCTTGGGCGTCTCGAGGCACTGATCCTTGGGACTTCGATGCAGTTAAGGGCACAATGAACGAGGCCTCGAGCCTTTGGGGGGAGGGTCCTCTAGGAACGATTCCTCGAGCCTTCGAAGGGTGAGGGGCTCTAGGCATTGCATCTCGGGCCTCCGGGGTGGAGTGAGGTAGGGGCTCTAGATACAGCACCTCGGGCCTTAGAGGGGTGGGGGGCTCGGGGAAGGACACCTAAGTCACCAATAACGCCTCAAGACCCCGGGGGTAGGGGATCTCAGAGAATGACACCTCGAACCTTCGGGGTAGTGGCGGGCTCAAGGAATAAATCTTCGAGCCTTTAGGGGCATGGCGAGCTCAAGGAGAAATGCTTCGATCTTTCAGGAGATGTGTTGGGAGGGAATGAATTAGGGCTCGAACTGGTGCATCTCGAGCCTTCAGGGGTTGTAGTGGTTGGGCCGGCCTTCGGAGATGGGGGCTCGGGCCAATACTCTCAGGCCTTTAGGCCTTCGTTCGCTTGAGGCTCAGGGCACAACGTCTCAGTCGTTCAATGGGTGGGGAGGCTTGGGCTCTGCAGCTCGGGCCTTTGGGGGTTGGGGGCTCGGGGCATTGCACCTTGGGCTTTCAGGGATGGAGTGGGGGTCTTGAGGCACTGTGTCTTAATTCTTCAGAGAGGGGGGGGGCTACGGGAAGTGCACCTTGGGCCTCTAGGGGTAAGGAAAATAGGGTGGCTCGAGGAACTGCGCCTCAGAACTCTCGGGGCATGGCTGGATCACGGTTCAACGCCTCGAGCCTTCTAGGGCGTGGTAGATTGGGGAACGATAACTGAAGACATCAAGAGCGCAGAGGGCTAAGGGAATGACACGTCGAGCCTTCAGAGGGTGTGACAGGCTTGAGGAACAATGCCTTGAGCCTCCTAGGGCATAGAGGGCTTGGGGAACGACGTCTCAAGCCTCCGGGGTTGTGCTCGTGGAATGAGCACATATCCTTCTGTAAGGTGGCCTTTGGGCGTAGTGGCTTGGGGAACTACGTCTCTGGCCTGTGGGTTGGGGCTTGGGACACTACGTCTCAAGCCTTTGGCGGTGTAAAGGCTTAAGATACTATGCCTCAGACCTTTGGGGGTAGGGTCCTCGGTGCATTGCGCCTCTGGTCTCCGGGGGGAGGTGGATGAGGGCTCAAGACACTACTCATCGTCCTCTGAGAGGGGTAGGGGTAGGGGTAGGTAACTATGCCTCGGGCCTCCGAATGTTAAAAGGGGGCTCATGGAACTGCACCTCGAGCTTTCATAGGCCTTCGAATGTTAAAAGGGATCATGAAAGTGCACCTCGAGCTTTAATGGGGTAAGGAGGAGGGCTTGGGGAACTACGCCTCAGGCTTCCAAAGGATAATGAGGGCTCGAGGAATTTCACTTTGAGATTTCAAGGGTGTGTCAATCTCGAGAAATAACTCCTTGATTCTTCGGGGGTGTGGTGGAATCATTGAATAATGCCTCAAACATATAGGGGTGTGGTGGGCCCAGGGAATGATGCCTCAAGCCTCCGGGGGTTGGGGTCTCAAATCACAACACCTCGGGACTACTAGAGTGGGGGTGGGGATTTCACGAAATAACTCCTTGACCTCTTAGGGTGCATGGGGATCAAGGAACAATGACTCGATCCCCTACGGTGGGAGACGCAGGAAATGGTGCCTCGAGCCTCCAAGGTTGAGGGGATTAAGAAATGATGTGTCGAGCCTTCGGGGGCGTAGCGGGCTTGGGAAATGGGGCATGTTGGTATCAGGGAATGATGCCTAGAGACTCCATCATGGCGGGCTCGGGGAATGATTAATCGAGCCTCAGGGACGTGGTGGGCTTGTGGAATGATCCTCGGCCTCCGAGGGAGTGATGGTCTTTAGAAAAGATATTGTGAGCCTCCGAAAGCTGTGGAAGGCTTAGGGAATGAAGCCTCGAGCCTCCAGAGAAGTGGCGGGGAACAACAAATAGAGCCTGTATGGTCATGGCGGGCTTATGCAATGAACCTCGAGTATCTAGGGTATGGTTGACTGTGTAACGACTCCTTAAGACTTCGAGAGGTGATCTAGGCTCTTGGAATGATACCTCGAGCCTTTAGCGGCATGGAGGGCTTAGAAAATGACTCTTCGAGCTTCAGGGTATTGAGGGATTGGGAAACAATGCCTCGAGTCTTTGAGGGTGTGGGAGGCTTCGAGAAAGGCGCCTCCGATGGTATTGGAGGGGGGCTCGAGGTATTGTGCCTTGGGCCTTTTAGGGTGGGCTAGAGGGAGTGCCCTGGGCCTCCAGGGTTTGGCAGGCTCAGGAAACGATGCCTCGAGCCTCTAGAGGTGAGGCGGGCTCCGGAAATGATGTCTCCAGCCTCTAGGGGCGAGGCAAGGTCGGGGAATGATTCCTCGAGCCTTTGAGACATGGTGTGTTAGGGAACAATATCTCTTGCCTCCGGGGCCCTTGGAGGCTTGGCGAATAGTGCCTCGAGCCTATGACGGCGGGCTCAGGGCACGATGCCTCGAGTCTCCTGTCATATGGGTGGGCTTGGAGAATGATTCCTCAAGCCTCCTAGGCTTGGGCTTGGTATGGGGGAGGGAGGGAAGAGGGCTCGGGGTACAACACCTCGAGCCTCCTAGGAATGGGGGAGGAGAGATGTCTCGTGCATCTCAGATGGAAAGGGGAAAAACTTGAGAAATGGTTGTCTCGAGCCTCCAAGGGCATGTGGGGCCTCTGGGAATGGCTCATCGAGTATCTATGGGCGTGGGAGTGAGTTTGTGGAACAGTCGTCAATCCTCTGGGGTTAGGTGAGGGTGTGGTACGAGAAGTAAGGCTCGGGCACATGCCTCGAGCCTTTTAAGGCTGGGCGGGGTGTGAAGAGGGGGTGGAGGGCTCAAGGTGTAAGACCCTTAAAATGACTTAGGTGAAACTAGAGCCTAACATGTTGTTCATGGGTGTGGTATAAGGTCCTAAATAGTATATTATATGATATTGAGGCAGTGTTAAGAGTGTAGGTGCATTGGAAGTCAATGTCAAGGGACGACCAAGACGTTCGACGACTAATTCACATATGTGACTCATATGTAGTTCTATTGTTTATGTGTGATTGATGAGGTTTTTAGGTCCTTAAATGAGTTATTATAGAATGTATAGGCAGTGTGTGTCAAGTTTTTTGAAGTTTGGAGATCAAACGTCCAACAACGTTCATGACGTTTGAAAGATGTTCCTTGAAATGACCTTGTTGTAATGTTTCGTCGTTTTACATGTTCATTTCAGATGAAATTCATGTGAGAGGTGATAAACTCATATAAAATCATGTTTTGGTGGAAACGTCTGGAAAACAACCTTAAGGACCATCTAAGGGTTCCTTGAGGAAGGACCCAAAGTTGGTGGGCTGCCCAAGACAGC
>JAKWJA010000911.1:0-20853 GCA_027704765.1 Solanum habrochaites
AGAAATCATATGAATATTTTAAGTTAAATATTTGAGTTATGAAAATAATTTATGTTTATCCTATTCATATGGTTCAACAAAGAAAATGTTCTTGTCCCATGAAAACTGTCAAATACCTTTTGGAATTTTTCTTTTTGCGTTGATGTCTTATTTGAATTTCTAACTTTGGCTCTAAAGTATTAAAATAATTTAATTATATTCTTAATTTCTTTTTGGTAGAAATTAAAAAATAATAACCATATAAGTTGTAAATAAACTTCAAAAAAAATGAACAACCTTAATTAACACAATAATGAACAACCTTATTTACTAAAGTTAATTGTTATTTTGGCAATCAAGATGGTAACAGAAAAGTTTATAATTCATAGCAATTCAAAAAATATCATTTAATTTTTTTAATAATTATATAACTTTTTACTTATAAATTTGATAAAAATAAATGTAAAAATATGTTAAGAAAGAAAAATCTTAATTCATAGTTTAAATAAATTTGAATATCTATGACCATGATTGAAATATAATCAATACACATTAAGACGCTCATTAAAAATATAATAACCTTATTTTGCTATGTAATATACAACAACATAAATAATAATGTGCAACCTTTATATACTAAAGTTAATGGTTAGTTGGCAATCTAGACCCAGTAACAAAAAAAATAAAAACTAATACGAATTAAAAAAATAATTTATTTTGCTTAATAATAAATAAATTTACTTAAAAATTGTCGGAAAATAATGTAGCATGTTAGAGAGAAAAATCTTAATTATAGTTAAAATATGTACGACACATCAAATATTACACAATTCTCATATGTTTACCCTCTTGGTGGCATAGTAAGGTAATTACAAGGGATTCTTTCATCCTCCAACTTTAGTAAGCTGTTGAATAGCAATAGAATTTATTTTAAATTCCTCTAGTTGATAATATATCCTATTAATTTTACTATTTTCAATTAAATATGAGTATATGCTTATCATGATTGTGATATATCACTTTGAAGTTCATAAATTGGAGGATATAAGCCTATTTATTGTGATGCTACCCTTCAAAATTTAACACATAACTGATAATAGTCATTTTTTAATGCACCCCTTCAATTTCAAATTAAGTCATAAATTCTTTTCAACTTCCACTTAATTGAAAGAAATGTAGTTCACTACTCTTATTTAACTACCGTAATAACGCGCGCTTTCGTGCTGGCCTATTTATCTCTATATCTTTTTGAACAATGATTCCTATAATTGCTTTTATAATGAAAAAAAGTAAATTATTGTAGTTTTTTTGAATTATATAACGAAAACAACTGATTTGGCATTGACCCATATTTTCAACACTTGTCACATATATAAATCTATTATTAATAAACTATTGATATCTAATTGTTTTTATATTTTACATAAGTTAACATATTATATGTTGTATGATATAATTATCTTGTTAGACTGATGTTTTTATATAGCGACTAAACATCACTTTTGATATTATTTTTTTGTATATGAAAAATATAGAATTTTATAATTTTATGGTTATAGTAACTCCTTTTGTAAATAGATTTATGTGAATAATTTTCTATGATAAATATTATTTTTAAATAAATTAAAACTGTTTAAAATTTACACTAAAACAACATAAATAATTTTTATGGAGACTATCTACTTGTGTAAGGTCAAATGTTTACCACTTCTCATTATTATAAATTTGTTACTCTAACGACATTTAGAAGGAGAAAAATAAATTTGGAACAACAACAAAATTATATTGTTGACCCTTAAGAAATTCATTCATCATTAAACTGTAGAAGATCCTACTGAATTCTTCATCAATCAAAATTTATAACTTTTCCAAGTATATTTACGTATGATTGTTGCATTATGAAAGTACAAATTGGTAAACGTGTTTGATTCTAGACTCATTTTAAAGAAATATTATCGAACATTTAAAAAATATAAAAGATTCTACCTAGATAATTCAACTGCTCAGCAATGACGTGGAACATGCAGGATAATAAATCTATGTTAATAGACATATCTTTAAGATGTTACTTTTGTTTATAGTAGGTTTTGTTTCATATTCTTCAAATTAAGCTTGACAAAAATATATATATATATATATATGTGTGTGTGTGTGTGTGTGTGTGTGTGTGTGTTGTGTGTGTGTGTGTGTGTGATTAAAAATTTATTACATTTTACTTTGTGGTAATCGAAAAATGATCATAATACTAGTTTGTAGACACGTGCAATGCACATGTATTTCATGAAATATGTTGTAAATTTGTTGAACGATTCTAATTATATGAAAATGTCTGCAAAAATCTCAAATAAATGTTATGAAAATAATTTAAGAAAATTAAATTAAAGAAGACTAATAGACAAAGATAAAAAAAAATAAACATAGAAGCAAAAAGATAACATATGCATCCTTCTTAAGCCTTTAATCATAACATTATATAAATGAAAAAAGAAATACAAAATCGATACATGATTCCAAATTTTTGTCGACACCTTCTTCATGTCCAATAAAAATTCAAAAGTCTTCTCCATTGAGTAAAACTAAAGCATGAATCAAATAGAAACATTATTTTTTTTCATAAAGTGATATATAATAAGGCTAAGTTAGATAAATCATATACTTTAGATGGTGATTACTTCACTAGTTTAACTATAAAATTAAAAGGATAATTTGGGATGTAAGTATCATGAAACAAAAAAAATGAATTTATAAAGAAAAAAACAGAGAAATACAAAAAGAATTGTTAAAGTTTTAAATAAAATAATATTTGAAGATTTTAAAGGGCCAAAATCAATAAAAGAGAATAACTTAAAGAATATTAAATATATGCAATTGTAAGTCTTTTCCAAGGAATTTAAAATTTCTTTAGTGTTAAGGTCAGGTCAGTAGATGTAGCATCTTGAGTTCTAAAAGAACTAAATTAGAAATAAAAAAAAATCTGAATTTTGGAGAGTTAGGCTAATATGATTTTTCGGTCAACTACACACGATCATAACTCCCACCACACACTGATATAGGTGTTCCACGAGGTACGTTTGAAAGATCCTTGAATTATCTTTCCAACGCCACCAAGTTTTCTAAGTTTCAAGTTTGGATGAGTGAGATATGATCTTTTGAAGTTATGTTGTAAAATAGTGAAGGGTGTTTTGATCTTTTCCTTAACTAAACAGATTCATTTCATTTAACAGTAATAGTTTAGAGGTTTATTTGTATTAGGTTATAATTTATAATCTTAATATACACTTAGGTTTTAGTTGAGAGTTCAAGAACAAAAAATAAGAGAAAAGAGGAGAGAATCAAGCATTCGTCGATATTCTTGCATCTTTGTTTTGGTACTTTCACTCTCAAGTTGAATTATTTATTGTTCCTCCAGATAGGGTGTTCTGAATGCAGTCTAATTGTTTGGTTGGGTTTTTTGATGATTTCTTGAAATGAAGTGATTTTTTTGAGTGGATTAGTGTGTACTTATTTGGGTATTAATAGAAGAAAAAAAACTTGAAAAGAATTACTAAAAGTTATATAGGATCAGAAAATAAGAGTGTGAAATTTGGTCAACTTAGCCTGCGTAGAGGCCTGGCGCCAACACCATCCTAATATGCGCCCCCCCCCATCGGGCTGGGGCGACGCCCCTGGAGTAAGACCATATGTTGTCTCTAAAGTTAGGTGTTGGCGCCTTGCGCTAGGGTTGCCTGCCACCAATTTTTTTTCCGTCTATAGTCCTTTTTGAGCTTATTTAAAGTGTATATTCACTCCCTTTGATTCTAAATGGTGTTCCCCAATATACATGCAAGTACTTGGTCGCTCAAGTAATATAAGTTTTTTAGAAACGAGTTATCGTTCCCAAGGGACCTATAATAAACTTATATTCACAATTCATTCCACAATTAAAGAGACAAGTAACTAATTCAGGATATGATGATTTATGGTTAACTACGACAAGTATGCACTAAATTAAAGTAAACAATAATGAATAACTTTGATATAATGTTTCAAGAAAGATAAAAAAACTATTCCAGGGTTGCAGCATATAATGAATGTCAATGCTCATATTAATCTGCTTCAACTCACTTCAACGGGTCCCCCAATTAATAGTTTATAGGGTTGATAGTATGATCTTGGTTACACACCTCTCATCGCATACCCCAACTATCTTTCTAATGACATCATTGAGAGAGGATTAATAGACTTATTACGAGCATTTAAATTTCATCCTATTTGATAACCAAGCAAGGTGTTCATCTTCCGGGCGTCACTCCTGAACACTAATCTCCTCAATTTAATGGGTGAACCGAGCTCTCCGTATTCCCTGGTCTATATAATCGCTCATATGGTCAATTCTAAATTAGACTCTACGTTTATGTTATGATACGCAAGCATAAAATAGTAAAACAAGAATATAAAATTAATTTGAATTGATAATAAAAGATTAATTCATAAAACCTCAAATATTCAACAATTGATCATAGCTACAACAAAACAGCCCTAGACCCCGGCTTTAACTACCTCAGCTACTTTTTTTATTAGTAATCAACAAAAAGATAATTGTTCATAACAAACCCGAAAAATAGAAGAGTTAAGAGGACTATAATCTTGATTCTTGCCCTTCACACTAGACAAAAGTTGAACCCTAACAATGGAAGCCCCAAGATATATTTATAGTAGTAGATAAAGTTAAGAACAAATCCTACTCAAACTATACCTCCTAGTTTATGTTTAAATTATGGAAAAGTCATAATTAGACTGGGGCGGCGCGCCTTTATCGTGCCTAGAACATCTACTGCTGCATGGTGCTGTGCGCTACCATCGCGCTTCGGAACAACCTCTGAGCGTCTATTCTTATTGCGGCGCACCTTCCACTGATCCTCAACAATGTCTCTACGTGTATGGCCCAGGCATGGTGCGCCTAGCAGGGCGCCTCAACAATGGATCTGCGTAACGGCTTGGCATGTCTCTCCTGCTAGGCGCCTCCCTATGTGTTTTCCATCTTAGCCATTTCCTGTCTGGCCTTTGTCTTTCCTTTTCCTTTCTTTCTTTTCTTTCTGCGTTCAAAATCCACTTTTCCTGATAGTTCCTAAAATCACTTATCATGTGTTTAAGTGCCTAAATATAGAAAAGAACCAGAAAATCATGCAAAAAACTAAAGATCACCTTTAAAAACAGCAACCAAAACATTGGCCTAATTGATTACCTACGATATAATATGCCTAAGATCACCACCCACCCCACACTTAGACTTGTTGTTGTACCTCAACAATCGTAGACGTCAACTCTTTTCAATAACCTTGGATTATCAATTCACCTTAAAATCAACTAAACCTTTTTAATCATGATCGTGCAGTTTACATTTGATGCAATAACATTCCACATATATGCCAAATACAACACATGATCCAAGAATGACTCTTCGATTATTCATTTTTCTCCCAATCTAATGCAAACACATACCAACACAACAAGTAGATATTGCTTCACATGCCATAGATTCCCTCACTTGTTTATGTTTTTTTACAACCTTTAAGTCAAGAAATGTCAAAAATCACAAGGCCTATTTTTCTCAACCTAATAAACTCATGGACACAAATAAAATTCATACTTTCCTCAACAAGTCATATGCTTGCCCATAGTGTAATTCAACTTTGACATCGTACTTCTTATTAATCAAGAGGACTTTCATTTGGTTATAATGTTGGCTTCAGGTAATGGAGGGAATTTTTGGAATTCATTATCGCGACACTCTCCTAATGCACATTTAGCATTTACGAACACCCTCCTTCCATACTATCTTTTCTTCTAGTATACAAAATTCATGACTAAATACCCCTTTATTGTTCCATGCCCTTTTATTTCTTTTTTTTCTTTTTCCATTTTTTAAAAATACTTTTGCACTATCGACCCAAACTTAGCTTTTCATTCGAGTAAGGTGCATATTATCCTTGATAAGATCATGGTCAATGTTTTTAGTATAATCCTAAAATAGCCAACCTTGTTTTTTTTGTCGAGAACGTAACACATGCCACTAAGACAAGGCCAAATTTATGGTTTTCTTTTCCACACAATGTAGCAATTCTCCTTACCATTTCTAACTTACCTTTTTTTCACCCCTTCTTCTTAACATAGTGAGTAAAAGACTTTTAAGAGGAGCAAAATACATTGTATAAAACAATATGGTTTTTGCTTATCACTCACTCCAAGGCTTATAAATGAACAAGGCTAAAGGCTTCAAATGCGGTTTCACAAGGGACTAATTTTCATAATGGCTACAATTATAGTAAAGACTTTGCCTTATCTTAAAGAAATGTCCTCAATCACATTCCTTACGTCAACATCTACTACTCAATTTTAACACACACAAGGAAAATTCAGTATCAACCCTTAGGAAAGAACAATTAATTCTCCCACACACATGGCAAATATGAGCACATATAACATGCTTCATATAATTGCATTATGTCTTATACAAATTAAGCCCCTATTTCAAACATTTTAGTCAAACATAAGAACATATGCTAATTAAAAGGTCAAAAAGTCATTGCATCTTTTTAAGAATAACTATCCATGAAGTTTGGCTAACTTATTGGGACATAGCTTCTAAAACCAAGGTTGGTCTTGTCTATACTACTCTTCTATATGATTGGTTTTCCCTTAAGACAATTATCATCCATCTATCATTGGGAATTTTCACTCCTTAAATGAATTAGGACTCGATAAATAAGTAAAATCTCATCATACGTTCAAACGAACAATCATAGTAAAGTTACTGAAAATCACTCTGAGGACCCACAGCTAAAAATAACAAAAACATTAAGACTAAATATATATAGACTCGTAAAGCGGTAAACAACTATATGCTAGAAATAAAACCCCTACCCCACACTTATAAAATAAGCATTGTCCTCACTGCATAAGCAAAACAAGTTAAAGGGTAGATTTCCTAGGCCTCTATGCTCGTCGTCGCCACGTTCGAACAGCATTAAGGCATTCACCTCCATCCAAAGCGTCCACTTCTTTCCTCCTCCTCATCATTTCCCTCATCAGATGTTCGAGATCATCATCTCCACAGTCACCGAAATGCTGGACTAGTCTTGTACTGATAGGCACACTATCCGCAATGGATAACTTCTGCGAAAGCGTCCATTGCATCTCTTGACTGATCGGCCTCAATAATGCGCTAATCAACTCTTGCCATACCAAAACATTGCGTGCCATAAGTTTGTCATCGCGAACTGCTTTTCTTGAGCCGAAAGACTGGCATTGCTGTTTGTGCATAGTGCTTTGTGCAGTGACATATTCACCTTTAGCCGTCACTCCGGTGCCCATCAACAGTCATTTCCAACGCTCCTCTCCTCTCGTCAATCTCCTACTCCATCAGAAATAGGTAATTAACCCCCCGTAACATAATTCCCCACCTTCAAATTCTTCAAAAACATCATCATGTTTTGTCTCAAAATGCCCCTACATTAACGCATTCCTTTTATTACATTTACTACACCACCCTAAATCCCTAGTCATATCAGTCCCGTGTTTACGAGGAGGAACACACTAAATACTATCTTCAGTTGTAGGTCATTATGCCCCTTGTGTCGTTACCCTCTCCCTCGAGCAATAGAGACTAGAATACCTCTGCTTTTATTAAACGAGCCTATTCTTTACCGAAGGATGCTGATTCGGATCGTTTACAGTGCATTTATAGATACAAACAAAAAACACCATTTTTTTTCATGTTTTTAATAAAGATCCATTTTTATTTAAGTATTAGAAATTTTTATAAATATATTGCCATACATTACATAATTAACTATAAATTATTAATATACTAACTAAAACATTATAAAATTTAATTTCATTTTCTTTATTTTTTCAACCAAAACTACCCTCTCCACTTATCCAAAATAGAAAACAAAGACTCAATAATGTCCTCTCATTCATATTTTTCCTTAGAGATTGAAAAGAGCTTCATTAGGCACACATCTCTTAGATATTAACGGTCAATTGAGCGATGATAGGAGAAAATTATGGAACCATTAGAGGAATTCGCAAGCACCTGCTCTCCCATGTTCTCTTTGAATGAAATCAACTAAGTAGAGTCCAATTATGTTTGTCTCACCAAGGTTTGTTAGAGAAATTAGCATATACAGAGAAAACGTTTCTCTTGTATAAGCTATAAAAAGATGATATTCATCTCTTTTGTTTGATTGGAGAACGACGAAATCATATTTTTCTTCTTACGACTTGGTTTGACGTTTGCTTTCAATGACCCGATTCAGACAGACCTTATTTATTATATATTTTTCCATCATCTATCTCAAAAGTATCCTGAACATCTCTCTAATGTTAAATACTCCAAATTATAATTAACTACCGAATCACAGAATATTCTATTTTGTAAATAAAAAAGGAACAAATTATAAATTTACAATTGCAACAATCCTAAACAAAGCTTAATTAAATCACTCATTAGTTTCTGAACTTACCAAGAATCTTCATAAAGAAGGGTCGTCTCATCAACTTTTCAAACATAAATTTTTAGTTCTTACTTATGTTACGATGTCAATATCTTTTGTTGAATGAAGATTAAATTCCACCTAATAAGGAATGGAAGGCAACATGTTCCAAGATACACTTGATAATGCACTTACATCATTGGAGTTGGATAAATTTTTGGATTATGCAGGCATTACAAAATTGGAAGAACACAAGAAATATGTTTTTCCATGCATCATTTTGTATGTCAATCTTTCTTCCAAATCTCGTGAGATGGTTAGGACACATCTATTAGTGTATGAAATAATTTAGTGTTAGACTTTTTGGTATAATCATGGGGAGAGGTTAGGTGAACCAGAGTAAGATTCTGAAATCGTAGAGAACAAAACAATTACACTAAAAATGATTATGATGAGATAAAATTCATGAACTCTTAAGGTTTTTACACCCCGATTTAAGTGAAGAGAATATGAACACTAACACTGTTGATTTTGTTTAGGCATAACCAAATCCTGAAGCAAAACAATTCTAGGGCCTATTAAATGGTTATGAACAACCATTATATGAAGCTTCGAAAGTAAGAAAACTTTCTACATTAATTAAGTTACTTCATATTAAACTATTGGAATATGGATTAATGCTTCATTCACAATGTTGTTGAAGATGTTAAGGGAAGATTTATTGCCTAATAGATCAAACTTTCCATATTCATATTACAAGGCAAAGAAAGGTATTCGAAACTTGGACTTTATTATGATATATAGATGCACTTTAAGAAAATTGCATGTTATACTCGAAGATTATACAATTCTCAAATTTTTGCGGAAGTGTGTGCGCATCTTTAGATGGAGGAAAATTAACGCAATGGGAAACACAATGTAAACATGGTAAAATAATACCAATGAAAGACGTTAATTTACTTTATTTTCTCTTAAGACTGACTTTAGAATTGTTTTATTTCCTCAAAAACATCTTCTTTAATGAGATGACATCATGATGAAAGAGTTGATGATGGACTAATGAGGCACCCATTTGTTCAGTTGCATGGAAGAGACTTGATGAACTTCATCCATCTTTTTGTAAACGAGTCCTCGTAATGTCGACTTGTCTTTCTCTGGATGTTTTTCAACCTTTTAAAAATTTTAAAACTCCATATAGCATTTCGCATGTCGTACTTATTCCTTATAATTAGTCATTTTTGTTATGCATGAAGCAAAAAAAATATTTATCTTTTATTTTGTCGATGCTTATTTCTGGTCCTGAATGTATCAGGGATGCAATTGATGATTATCTCCAACCTTTGATAAATGAATTAAAAGAATTATGGGAAACTGGAGTTTTTGAGACCTTTGATGCGTCAGCTAAAAAAATTACGTTTCATGCAGCTTTATTATGGACCATTAATGATTTTTCAACATATAGAAATTCATCAGGATGGAGTACCAAAGGAAAATTATCTTGCACGTGTTGCAATAAAGAAACTCTTTCAACTACGTTGGTAAATGGTCAAAAGGAGTTTCATATGCATTATAGACACTTTCTTCCTCTTAATACAGGAATCGAGAACGATAAAGATTCATCTCATCATGACACAAATGTGAAAAGTTTCCGCCAAAAGGTTATATGTAATATATTATTGTGAAGTAGTTATTTAGATTATATCAACAATCAAGGACCAAGAAGAAGATTTAAATATAACACAAGAATAGGGCTGATATTTGGAACAAGAAGAGTATTTTCTTTGATCTTCCATATTGAAATACTCTATTGTTGCGATATAATTTAGATATGATGCACATTTAGAAGAATATTTGCGAAAATATTTTGGGGACAATTTTAAATGTCAAAGGAAAAACCAAATACAACATAAATTCTTTATTGGATTTGAAAGAAATGAAGATAAAGAAGGAATTATGCATCCGATAGAGAGAGGGGATAAATATGGGTTACCTACTGCAAGTTACACATTATCTTCTACAGAGAAGAACAAATTCTTCACTTTCTTAAAGAATTTAAAAGTCCTAGATGGGTTTTCATCAAATATTTCTCAATATGTCAACCGTAAAAGTTCCGGAAACTTTTTTAGGATTGAAAGCCCGATTGCCATATATTATTAACACATTTACTTCCACTTTGCTTTACATGGTAGATGCTCTGCTGTGTGGTTGAGAACCACTTATTGAGTTGGTTTAATATTTTTTAAGATACTTGGACCAAAATTTTTAACAGTACTGAGCTAGAGCAAGTAGAAGCCCAATTCCAATAACTTTGTGCAAGGTTGAAAAGGTCTTCATCGATGCATTTTTTGTTATCATGGTCCACTTGCAAAATGGTTCTTTAGCTATAATATAGATTACTGACCTATCCAATTATCGATGGTTTGGCAATCCAGGAGGCCATAACTATACGTTCTAAAATAATTTATTCGTAACATGGCTCACCTAGAAGGTTGTTTTGCATAGGGATATATATCGTGATATATATCATTTGAATGTATGACCTTATGTTCAAGATATTTGCATAATATGGAGAAATAATTCATTCTCCATGAAAGGAATTCTGAAGGTGGTTCTATTGAATCTGATGGAGGTTTAAAAAAAATTCTCAACCCGAAAAAAGTTTGAGGGGTGAAAAACCAGTCAATCTTGATTCAAGCGAATTTGAGCTTGCGCATTTTTATATTTTGAAGTACTGTGATGAAATTCAACACTTTTTCGAGTAAGTAATGACTCAGTCAAATAAGTTACTCTTATACTATCCGACCTCACCTAATTGACATGTTATACTTCAATTATTTGAAGAAAATTTTCACAAATTTCAATTGATACATCCAAAAATAATTCAGAAATTTAATGGAATAGACAATTCTTTAGTTGGTTCAAATTAAAGGTGAGAATTTAAGCATTTGTGTATATTATATCAATTAATGAATAATAATTTCTAAACAATGTACTTAAATTTGATTGATTGTAGAATTGCACAAACACGATGAGAGTAAGAAGATAAAAAATTTGCTCTCATTGTCACGTGCTCCTCTTCAATATGTGAAATTTTTTAAAAGCTATGTTACTAATGGATATGAATTTCATGTGTGAGATCACGATAAAGGCTTGAGAACACAAAATTGCGGGGTGGTTGTAGTTTGAGAAAGATGAAGAGAATAAAAATATTAGTTATTAAAGAGAGTTAACCGAGATACTTGAATTACAATTTACTGGTGGGAGAAGAGTAGTTTTATTTCGATGTGTGTGGTTTGATGTATATTATCATCAATTGGTAATTGAAGTAGATGAATATGACTTCGTAAGTGTCAACTGCAAGAAATTTATGAAAATAAATGAGCCTTTTATTTTAGCCAATCAAGAATCACGAGTGTTTTATGCTGATGATCTTATAAATAATGGATGTCATATTGAACAAAAGGTCCAAGCTCGTGATTCTTTTGATGCTGGTGATAAAGAGGATGACGATTCGGCATAGCTTCAAGGAATCTAGGAGACAGTTGTGACATTATATTCATGTTTTATTTCTGAGTTCGCAACTTATTATACTATGATGTTGAATTAGATCCTAAAAATAACCTTGATGTTTTAATTTCTATTTTCAAGTATATTCTTCTTGATTTTCTTCTTGGTGCTTATATATGGACTATTTATTAGTAGTAACGCAATATTTTTTATCTACATGTAATTTGTGCTTAAAAACATTGAAGCTTATTTGGATTATAGGCGCAGATTCTGAGTCACTTGTAATATCTATCTTCTCAAATGGATATTCTATTCCTAGGCTTACCACATCCTGCCATGATTTTGAAATTTATTATTTAGGTTTTAGATATCTCGATATAAGCCACTTTCAAAATGTTAAATTCATGTCATTTTTATCTTGGTAGTTGTATCTATAGTCTTTTTACAGTTTAATATCATCGATAAATAAAATACTTTTAATTTTCATATAAATAAAGGGATGTATTGAAAACTTGTTGAATGACTTTTCTCATATTGGATGAAATAAAAAAGAACTGATTTTTGTACTAGGTTTACATGGATTCATCAAAAATTGAAAACTCTGGAATGAAATTAACTTTCAAGCCGCATAAACTGGCATCCCTTCCATTTAGTACTTGAAAGAGGGTCGATTTATTTTTACCGAACACCATTCTAGGCAGTCTTACAAACGTCTGTAAAACTCAGTTTATTTTGCACCCATGAATTTGACTAAGTATAGAAATACTTTACCTGCAAAATTAAACAACAAACAAACTTTACAAGAACTTGTCCCAACCTTTATTAATCTGATAATTAATACAAAGGAAGGCTTCACGAATTTGTCTAAGGCTAAAAACACTATGTCTAAGCCTTAGACGAATTTCCACCCTTAATAAAATTTCTGCATATGGCAATTACAAATGACACTGTCCGACACTTGTCATCACAGGGTTCATACTAAGTTTCCAACAACTATATTTCTAACAGATAGAATCTAATTCAAATTACATTCTTATCTACACGAAATACTAATATTCTAACACTTAAAATTTTTCAGGCTACATTCATACCTTATAGAATATTTCATCCGCTTCCACACTTAGAATATTTAGCTGTCCTCACACCTTAGCTTAGTTTTTAGTTACACAATTCACAGTGAATTGCTTTGTTCTTGACATTTGTAGAGTCTTCAAAGACTTGGCTTTTGTCATCCCACCGTTGCCTTGCCAATGACTCTAGTCCCACTTAAGTGTTGCACATTTAAGATGCCTTGCCAACACCCAAGCACCTTCAACTTGTATTGCACTGTTTTGCGATAATCCATGTCAAGACCAATGCCCAAGTTCTTGACATGTCTGCGTGTCAGTTAATCAAGTCGTTTGAGGGTCAAAAACGACCACCCCCACCCACAACCCCGCACCCTTGAATTCGATGTCCTCATCGAGATTGTTTTAAGAAGTCGTGGATTTGAAGCATCAACTGCCATTAGTCTTTCTCCTTCTCTCAACTGCATCATCTGGACTTTTGTCTTTCCAGTGAACCAAATGAGTCTGTCTTATATTCTTATTACTTGTGCCCAAAACCCTGTGATCAAGGATCTTCTCAATTTTAGCATCATACTGTAGGTGCTGATGGAGGAGCCCTCATTGCCCTGTTTCTGTCCGTATCATCTATCTGCATCTGCCAAAGTCAGGTTCAAGAAACTCACATGGAAAGTGAGAGTGAATGAAATTTCAACCTTCTGGAAACATAACATAAAGCAACTCGCCCACTCGTTTTCACCACGTCGAATGGACCATCATAATTAGGAAACAAACCCGATGTCTGTCTTAGTTACAAATCTGTTTCCGGACTTGTGGGATAAGTTCAGTAACACCTTGCACCCACATTGAACTAACGAGCGGCCGCATGTTGATCAGCATACCTCTTCATGTGCCACTGAGCCTTGCGCAAGATATCTTGTGCCTCAGATAACATTTCAAGTCCGTCGCTTGCAACCCTGTATGCTGCTGGACACTTTCCATGATTTTTAGATTTGGCAACATCTAGTTGCGTCATAGGCTGTCTCCTAAAACAATTTCAAAAGGGCTCATTTCTTTTGCCGACGACTTGTGCAGATTATAGCAGAACAACGCCAGTAGTAGTTGAATGGTTCCTCAAGAGGTTCTACTTAGTATGAGACTTCATTAATGCATTGCATCAATAGAATTTGAGAGGAAGCATAATAGATTTTCATGTTCTATAGTCCACCATCTTTTTTGGTGATCAAGAATTCCGAGATGATTTTTTCCAAAATCAAACGAACGTACCAGTAGACATATAATGGAGTTTTTTTTTTTCGTCCCAAAGCCAAAGCATACCATTTCAAAGATTGAAAAAGCCAAGAGAAGGCCAACCTTTCATTTTACCAACTTTCGTATGTTATAGTCAATCATCTTTTTTGGTGATCAAGAATTTTGAGATGATTTTTACCAAAAATCTGCACGGATGTATGTTAAGACCTTATCAATCGAGCCTGTAGGTCACCACGGAAAAAATGGACCAATTTTCAAGATCAAACGAGTCTAAGAATAGGCAAACCCCCCATTTTACAAATTTTTGTGTGCTATAGTCCACCATCATTTTTGGTAATCCAGAATATCATGATGATTTTTGCCAAAAATTTACACGGATATCCTTTAAGACCTTTCTATAGACCCGGTTGTTCACCATGTACAAAACAACTGATTTTAAAGGTCAAATTAGGCCAAAAGCAAGAACACCCCCCAAAATTGCTGATTTTTCGTTTGTTGTGTATGCACTAAGTCTACATCTTTTTTGGTTGATTATAATTCCGAGAGTTTTTTATCCAATAATTTACATGAAAGTCCTTTAATACTATATCTGTGGAGTTAATTTGTACGCGCGGCCAAACATCAAATTTTCAAGGTCAAACGAAGCCCAATGTAGCCAAAAGCCTTATATTTTGCCGATGTTCGTGATGTGCTAAAAATCCACCATCTTTTCATGATCTGAATTCCGTTGAAGTTTTTTAACAAACAAATATACATTGCAAGGACCATTAAGACTCTATCTATGGAGGACGATTGATCACCACGTAGCCAAAAAAAAAAAAAAGGGGCCCGATTTTCAATGTCAAAATAGCCCTACAGCAGGCAACTCCCCCATTTTGCCGATTTTCATGTGCTATAGTCAATCATGTTTTTTGTGATCCAGAATTTCAAGATAACTTTTGCCACAAAATTATACGGACGTCCGTTAAGACCTTATGTATTGAATGGGTTGGTCAATACAGAATATACAACCTATTTTCAAGGTCAAATGAGCCAAAGGCACGCAAGCCCTGCATTTTGCTGATTTTCGTATGCTATATTCCACCATCTTTTTCAGTGATCCAAAATTCTGATATTATTTTCACCAAAAATTTATACGAATGTTTGGTAAGACATTTTATATTGAGTATGTAGGTCACCATGATAAAAATGACTCATTTTCAAGGTCAAACGAGCCCAAAGCAGGAAAACCCCCAATTTTGTCGATTTTCATATGCATAGTCCACCATCTTTTCTGTTGATACGGAATTCCAAAATGAGTTTTGCCAGAAATTTACACAAAAGTCTGTTAAGACCTTATCTATGTATCCGGTTTGTCACCATGGCCATAACAACCCATTTTCAAGGTCAAATAAGCCCCAAAGCAAGTAAACCCCCCAATCCATTTTGCTAATTTTCGTGAGCACTACAATCTTTTTAGGTGATACGCAATTCCAGATGATTTTTTCTAAAAATTTACATGTAAGTACATTAAGAGCATATGTATATTCGGATTGTCACTATGGCCAAAATGACAGACTTTCATGGTTAAACAAGCATCAAATTACGCAAACCCCCCATTTTACCCATTTTGTATGTATAGCGAACCATGTTTTTTGTTGATCCAGATTCCGACATAACTTTTGTTAATAATTTACAAGAATGTCCTTTAATACCTTATATATGGATCCAGTTGGTCACCACGACCAAAATCACCCACTTTCAAGGTGAAACAAGCCATAAGTAGGTAAAACCCCTATTTTGCCGATTTTGATTGCAATAGTTCACGATCTTTTTAGGTGATCTGGAATTCTGAGATAAGTTTTACCAAAAATTTATATAGACATCTGCTAAGAGCTTATCCATGGAGTCGGTTTGTCACTACGGCTGAAAACACACCCATTTTAAATGTCAAAAGACTTTTAAAACTAGAAAATCCCCTATTTTTCTGATTATCGTGTGCAATAGTCCACCATATTTTTGGGGATCCGGAATTTCGAGCTGATGTTTCCAAAAATTTACATGGAATTCGATTAATACCTTATCTATGGATTCAGTTAGTCACCACAACAAAAACAACTCATTTTCAAGGTCAAACGAGCCCAAAGCAAGCAAATCCGCCATTTTGCCCTTTTTGTGTGCTAAAGTCCACAATCTTTTTTGGTGATCTGAAATTTCGAGATGATTTTTCCCAAAAATTTACTTAGAACTCCGTAAGAAACTTATATATGGAGCCGGTTTGTTAACACGACCAAATAGCCAATTTTAATGGTCAATATCCCATTTATAAGGCCACCTCCTATTGCCATTGTCGTGTGCAGTAGTAGTGAACCATTCTTTTTTTGGTGATTAGAATCAGATTATTTTGCCAAACACTTAACGGACGTCTAATTAAGACTTTATCTGGGATGACGTTGGTCACATAAGTAAAATTACATATTTTCAAGCTCAAACGAGCCCAGAACAGGCAAACCCCCCCACCCCCATTTTTGCGAATTTTCATGTGCTATAATCCACCATGTTTTTTGATGATCCGAATTTCGAAATGACGTTTGCCAAAAATTTACATAGACCTTTATTAAGACCTTAACTACGGAGACGGTTGGTCACCACAACCAAAATGGTTTATTTTCAAGGTCAACCGAGCTCCTGAGAAGGAGAATCCCCCGATTTGGATGATTTTTTTGTTCATAGTCCTCCATCCCCCGATTTGGATGATTTTTTTGTTCATAGTCCTCCATCATATTTGTTCATACGGAAATCAGAATTGCAAAAATATTACACAAAAGTCTTTTAAGAACATTTCTATGAAACCGGTTGGTCACCACGGCTAAAACATCCTATTTTCAAGTTCAAACGAGTCCAATACAAACCCCTCATTTTGCCAATTTTTGTGGACTATAGTCCACAATGTTTTCTGGATATTCGGATTTCCAAGATGATTTTTTCCAAAAATTTACATGAAGGTCTGTTAAGAACTCATATATGTAGTCGGTTTGTCACCACAACAAAAACGAGACATTTTCAAGGTCAAACGGGCTCCAAGTAGGCAAACCCGCCATTTTTTCATTTTCGTGTGCTAAAGTCCACCATCTTTTTTGGTGATCCGATATTTTGGGATGCTTTATAAAAAAAATTTATATGGAACTCCGTTAAGACTATATATTGCTTTGCGGGTGTGGGTAACCAAAAACAAAACCAACCAATTGTAAGGTCTCAACTGTCCTTAGCGAATTTATCAAAAAACCACAGGTTTGCTGATTTTGGGGCAATTCCACCCGTCATGTTGGAGATCTAGCATTCCGACTTTTCATTTTCCAAACATTTACACGCCCGGCATTAAATACTTATTTGTGTTGAGGGTTGGTCACCACTCACCACTTTACAAACAACCATTTTCAAGATCAAACGAGGCCTCGGCGCAAGCAAACCCCCCTACCCTCTCATTTTTTTACCGATTTTCAGGGCGCGAGACTGGGGTGAGCGCAGCGGGCGCTAGTGTGAGTGCGGAGGATCGCAACGCCCGTGTCGCCGACCGGCTCCCGGCAGCGATATCGGGCCGGGTCGTGCCCTGCCGTGCCAGATAGTCGGCGGCGGCACGCGGCCCGGCTCGATGCGTGGCGCGAGGCCGGGCGGGGGCCCTCGCTGGAGCGCCGTCCAGCGGGAAGGGTCCGAGACGGATGCAATAGGCCGGATAATGCGGGATTAGCGGGAGTAGGGGGTCGAGTAGCCTGGGGGACTGAGGGTGTAAGGGCGCAACTGCGCAGAGCGACCGGAGGGCACCGTGGCCACGGGTGGGGAACGGGAGTAAACAGCCGGACGGACAACCGCCGCGTGTGCGACCACAGCGCAAGAGGGAACGAATCCGTACGGGGGAGGGGTCGCGGAGCGACGCCGCGCGAGGCCGGCGGGCCGGCAGTAAGCCTTAGCGCCGGCAGGCCAGCAGCCCGCGGAAAGCGGAAATCGTGAGCGACGAGGCCCCATCCGCGACGCGTCAGCGCACACAGTGGGCGGTAGGGCCGACTCGGCAGTATAGCGCGGAGCGTAACCGCGCGGTCCAGCGAGCCGGCGAGGACGGAGGCGCCCGGCGTCCGGTCGGGGCGACGAGAGCGTTAGTGCGGCAACGCCGGCGGTAGTGGAGAGCCGGATGGCGCGCCCTCAAGATGGGAGCTAGGATGGCCGAGGGGGGGCGGCGCAGGAGGGGGGGAGGGGGGCGCAAGCCGAGGACAAACGGGACGAGGGACCCCGCGAAAGAAGGCGTGAGAGCGGGCGCGAACGACCGGGGAACGAGAGGACCACAGGAGGGATGAGAAACGGTAGAAGAGAGAGCACGGGGTGGAGAGGCCCGGTGAGGCGTTAAGGGCCATCAGAGACGTGCGTGGAGCGATGATGTGGCGTGAGCGAAGTCGACGGGTGAGTACCGTAGTCGAAGTGAAAGGTCGCGAGGGCGCTAGGCGAGGCGGCAGAGGGAGAGGCCTCGGGCAGAGGGGGGTGAAGGCGGACCGGGCGAAAGGGCCGAGTCGAGCCGCCCGGGCCGGGTGCGTCTAAGGGGCGAGCCGGCGGCCGGCGATGACGGGGAGCCTGGAGGAGAGCGGCTGGGCCGAGCTGGGGACGTCGGGGGAGCAGAGATGCGACGAAGCGGCGCCGCACGTGTGGGCGGAATCCACGCCCACTGGTCCTGTATGAGATGTGTTTTGACTGCATATTTTCATATGTAGTCACGACAATTTGATTTGTGTGGGGACTTGTTTGCTTGCGGCGACATGCGCCTGACTGGTGGTTGTCTATGAGGGAAAGAAGGGGGGGTAGGCGCAACATTGTGTGGTGTGGCCTTGGTGGTGTGCAAGAAAAAGTGGTTATCGACGCTGAGCAGGTATATCTTGTGGGTCTGCGGAATTATGAGTCGGTCTTACTAGATCTTGTGCGGTTGTTAGACCTGTATCTATTAAGGTTCCATTGGTATTTACCACAACCCAAAACTCAGTCTCTAGAGGTAACAACCGTTTACAACGAACCGCGAAGAGAAGGCTACCAATATTCCCTAGTCTTGTCAATTGGTTTTTTTGGATACCGGGGCTCTCCACAATCATTTTTGGGTATCCAAAATTTCAAGATTGTTTTGCAAAAATTTAGCACAGATGTCCTGATTAGGACCGTACTCTATGAAGTCAGATAGGGTCACCACTGACAACCAAACGACACCATTTTAGACGGTGTTTAATTACCGAACCTAGAAGAAGGGGCAAACCCTTTGATTGTTCCGGATATATAGTCTGGCTGGGCAATAGCCATCTTCAGGATCCTTGGTGTCTAAAAAGGTCCAGAATACAATAGGAAGAGAGTATCAAACATAGAGTCTGTTGATAGGTCAACGAGGCCTATACACAAGATTGTTCATACCACTAAACGACCCTTCATCATTACTTGTTGTTGAATTTTTGGTTTTTGTTCAACATAAGATCGAAAGCGAATGACCGTAACTATAGCCGTCGGTTTTTAGGATTTCATATTCTTAATGTGGCTTGATTTGACTACTGGCTTTACCAAAGCCGATGCTTGGATAACAAGGTCTTCGAGAAAAAAGATTTGGCGGCAAATCCGGTAGCGAAAAGATTTTGAAGTGTCTTCATAAGGGTTAAAGTTTTGTGTCCATGCAAAGTTACAGAACAAATGTTTCTCCCCATTAAATTGAAGATCACCAACCTATTTTGAAATAACAGAGCAAAAATCTTCATAAACATCACAACGAATTACAAGATGTCATGCTGCAAGCGAGCCCATTAATCAATGTCCTTTGATGACCAGTTGTTTTGGAATTAATTTTCTCAGTTCGTATAAGCTTGCTGCACCATAGGAAAGTTTCATTATTATGGCATGATGAAGTCTTTCTTCAACGGCATCTCATCTAATTCATTAAAAGTAAAACACATAGTTGGTTCCTTGTGTATTAATTAAAATAGGTTTTATGATTGTTTTGGTCAGTGTTGTAAGATTATTGTTCATAAGAGATGCATAGGTATTTTTTAAGGTTTGACTCTCCCACAGTTTGAGTCTAGGGAGAGGCAGTGGAAGCCATGAGAGTCTTCTAAGTCGCCTTTCACCAAAATATTGAAATTAAGTGCGTAGTTCACTAAATTAATATTTTCAGCTTCTCGTAGCACAAATGTTTGGAGCCTTATATCCTCAAAAAAAGTTGGTAATTATAATGACTAGATTTATTGTAACAGAGTTAATTACAGTCAACCATTGTAATAAAATTTAATACAAATTCTATTGTTATAGATACTACCAACCAATAAACTCCTTTAGTGTTTCTTGAAGAAAGGTGTCAAGTGGATATATTGATTTAGAATGTTACAATAAACATAGTCATCCTTTATTTTTGTATGTAAGACTCTAAATATATAATTTTCTAGTAACACTAAGTAAAAACATCACAAATTGAAACTTCCAAATTTTTAAATTATATTGCAAAAAAATAGTTTATAGGGATTGATTTAACCTAAACCAGATATTTTACATTCAACAGGTTCAAATTGAAAAGAAAGAAATTCAAA
>JAKWJA010000912.1:0-48714 GCA_027704765.1 Solanum habrochaites
ATCTGGGTGATCGTGCCGTGAGTACCTTGTTCCTTTCCTACTTGACGTTCTTTTTTCCTCGGTTTTTAACCCGCGGAGCGTACTTGCTTCTAGCGCTTGCGCTAAGGATCTAATCAGAGTCACAAGAACTTGGATTTTGAAAAAAAAAAAAAACCTTTCCCTTCTTAGCCTGAATTACAAGTTGTACTCTTTTTTCTTTATTAAAGGGCGGATTACCACAAAAATGCTTTTTTTTTTTTTCGAAACAGTCTCCACGTCCTCGTTGAGAGTCGCTCTGCGAGACGGTCTAGTCGTTTCTGAACTTTGGTCTTCGATCCTAAGTCTCAGCCCCTTCCCGGCTTGCCTCGCCTCAGGTGGCCTTTCTACTTGACTAAGTATTATTCCACTCGTGCATTGGGTGTATGGCTAGCCCATGGGTGCGGTCCCGCATGATATACTCAAATTTCTTCTTTAGTAGGTTATCTACAACATCTGGTGGTGCCCCTCTTGGTCACGTCCTCTCTGGGCGGGGTCTTGTCTAATCCAAGTCACTGACCTCACTGGAATACTTGTTTCGTTTTCACCGACCTTGTCGCTTGAGGTCTATAGGCTACCTTTTCTATCCGCTTTTCTACAAGTCTACTTTCAGAGCCGGGCCAATTCGTCTTTATGTTGTTTAAGTATTTTTGGCTAAGTCGTTGCGCTCCTGCCACCTCTTGGCAAGTAGGCTGATGGGCAGCCCCCTCCTGCGCAATGGTGTGGGGCGGTCAGAGGCTTTTACCGACCACCCCGTGGCCAACTCAAGGGGCTGAAGTTGACGCAGATTTTTTTTGTTAAGTTATAGCTTCGGACTGAGCAACATCCAACAGCTCATCCTTCTGGTTTGCCTAAAGTTGCCTTAAGTACCCCGAGAGTCCGTTTATTCATCTCCGTCTGAGCTTCAAAGAAACCGACCTACGTCATCTGAAGGGTCAATGCCGTGGTCGTCTGCTAAACATTAAACGGGACTTTCGGTTTTCAAGAAATTTCATCATAAGAAGAAAAGCTCTATTTCATCATCAGAACACCGATTTCGACCTCTTGATTGCATTCCATAACGAAAGAACAAAGATGAAAAAAAAAAAAAGATATTTGCGCTTTGTGACCGGATGACCTTTATCGGTGGAGGAAAGGCATAGCGGTGGATTCTCTAGATAGCATCCAGGAAAAGCAATTCATGGCTCGACAATTCTTACGTTGTCCCAGGAAATAAAAGGTCCGCTTCCCACGAATTTCTCGAATTTTATCTCTTATATCAGAGTAGCTTATTATTCATGATTCAATTCAGGTCATCTTGATTGATTTTCTCTTTTGTGCGATCTGATTGTAACATGGAGAAGTTAGGAACTTTGGCGATTCATAATAGAATGGGGTATCTTAGAATATCTATGTCCCAACGGACATAAAGATTTATAAATGAAAGAGAGGAAATATACTCCGGTAGTGAATAGCATTCCTCCTAATCGACTACTTATTATGATAATGAACATTCACTAAAAAAAACGAAAAAACGACTCTACTCCAGGGCGTTACCTTTTTTGTTTTTTCAAATATAATATAATAATTATAATATAATTAAGCTCATAATAATAAGAAAGTATATCATTCGGCTTCTCTTAACAACACCGCGAAACTAAATGGTCCTCGAATCTAAATTGATTTTAGCTGTAACACCTATTTTCCTGGATTGTAGTTCAATCGTTCAGAGCACCGCCCTGTCAGGCGGAATCTGCGGTTTTCGAGCCCCGTCATCCCGACGGATTCAATAAATATATTCATCCTCTCATTTTCTGTAAAGGGGGGGCAGGGAGCTAATTTCATTCTCCAACGGATCTTTTTTTTTTCTTTTTGTTTCGCCTTTCTCATCAAGGAGCTGAAAGCCCACTTGCGATGTAAGGAAAAGGGGATTTTTTCATTACTCTCAACTAGTACCGATTGATGGGAGAGAGACTATGTGGATTATACATTCTTCTTTTATTGGGCATATTTCTCAGGATGTCCAAGAGAGACTGGTCTGGTGTTTTTAACCCGATCCATGTATGTAATTGAATAGAGTCCCTATTTCTTTTATTTATCGGAAGCACATAAACCAAATGGAATTCCTTTCTTGTTACGATACAAAATGAATTTCAACTCAATTACATTACCCTTAGAGAATACTTTTCCGATTCCACTTTTTTCCATTTTCTTTTCTTCTTCTGGCTCCGATTTTGTTGTACCTAATTATGAACATTTTGAATTTGAAAAAGAAGATTATGCCATTCAAATTTCCACAACTGAGCTTTTTGATATATGCGTCCAGACTGAATCCAAGGAAGGGAGGATATTCAAAAAATAAAAACGGAATGCGAAATTGGTCTATTTTTATATTTAGAATGGATTGGTGTCGTACCTATCCCATCAATAATTGTTTATGAACTGATCGCTATCGATCACTCGGTTATTTTTTGGGTCTAATCATTATGTAGGAGGATGGCCGATGGTTTAAAAGGCGTAGGCATTGGAATTTCTATGTAAGGGCTTTGGTGTACCGAGGGTTCGCATCCATCTCTTTTTTCCGCACTTTCAACCTAATTCCTAATGTTAATTGACCGAAATGTACAAATAGCAAGGAAAAAATGATTCCAGGTGCCAGTTAGACCTTCTTTGATATATTTTCTCTATTCCTAATTGCTGTTATTTGTTTCGGAAAATAACTGGAAAGAGTGGACAAGGAATTCAAATATCCCTGCCGTAGTTTTTTTGACAGATACCTCCCACAACTGCGGCATATCGCTTAGGCCCCGTTTCCTCCCCACCCTTCGGCGCAAGAGCGCTCGATCAGTGAGCTATTACGCACGTCTGTTCAGGGTGGCTGCTTCTATTCCAACCCCCTGGCTGTCTCTGCACACCCCTCCTCCTTTATTCACTGAGCGGTCATTTGGGGCCTTATGTGATCCGGGCCGGGCTCTTTTGCCCTCTCGACGAGGAGGCTTATCCCTTATCCCCCATCGTCTCACTAGCCGGAACCTTGCCGCCCTGTTATTTGAGGTCATACTCTAGTAGTCAGTTTTGCCTCGATTTGGTACGCGCTCTCGCGGCCCGCGCACCGAAACGTGCTTTAACACCCCTAGAATTCCAGTCAACTGGCTTTGCGCCTCAACGCATTTCGGGGAGAACCAGCTATGCTCTGAGCTCCTGGGTGCGAGTTGGCATTCATATTTCACCCCTAACCACAAAACTCCCCTCTGATCTTCTTTCCATCAGTCGGTCGAACTCCACTTAATTGTCACCAACTTCACATCCGGTCATGGATGATCACCCAGGTTCGGGTCCTAAGCAGTGGGGACAATTGCCCTATGAAGACTCGCTTTCGCTCGGCTACCGGTGGTTCCCTTAAACCAAGCAAGCCCTGCCTATGAGTCGCCGGCTCATTTCTTCAACAGCACCGTCGGTCAGAGCCCGGGCTCCTCCCACTTTGGATCTTACGCTTTCAGTTTCTATTTCACTCCCGGGGTTCTTTACCCTCACGGTCTACTTCGCAATCGGCACGCCAGAGTATTACCTTGCGTGGTCCTTGTGATTCAACAACGGGATTCCAAGTGCGCCCATGCTACTCGGGTCAGAGCCTAAGCTAGTGATGCTTTCGGCTACTGGGACTTTCGCACATCTAGTGTGCAGCATTCGGGCCTGCTCTCCTAGCTGCACGACGCTTGTATTTGCTCTCCACAACTCCCGTTTTCACGTTTAGGCGCTCCCATGTTCGCCGCCGCCCGGCCGCTTATACGGAATCGCTTTTAGGCTTTCCTTTTCCTCTCACTAAGATCTTCAGTTCGCCTCTGGTTCTCTCTTTGCCTGCCCCATGGATTCCAGCACTTCGAAAGGTTGCGTCCAGAGTGCCCTCCTGGGCTGCAATCCATAAGAACTGGAAGTCGAAAGTGACGGTCAAGAATTGATCCAAAGCTCGAAGTATGGTACGAGGATCCACTCCTACGCCACTTTCAAGGAGTTTAACGCAATGATAAGCCCCGCCTAATTATTTGCATATGTTGCAAGTCAAAACTGAAGCGAGGTGACAAAACAAAGAAAATACAGGAGAGGAGATAGAACCTTAAAGGCCTGGCCGATTCCAATTCCAATATGAGGTAACGATGCTTTAGTGGCGCGAGATTCCTCTTTTAGAGATTAAGATTAAAAGATGGATACTTTCGAATTACCATAAGGGAAACGCGGAGTGAAAGAACACTTAAAATTTATCTACGCTCGCCAATCTCGAGGTGAGTGTGCGACGGTCTTCTAGGACTTGAAGGAAAACTGAAAAAGGAATACTTTACGAATATGCCAGGCCCGCGTCTTTCTTCCAGTCAGTCCTAGAGAATACGGGTCTCCAAGGGGCCAGGAACACTGTTTAGCTGGATTCCAATCAAGAATGCCAGACATAGGAACTGAATCGATAGCTTGGGGCACGGGAGCTTCCTTATAGAACGTTCATTCATATGGTCAGGAGACGGAGAGGGAGAATCAACCTCTTTCCAGCGTAGGGAACTTTTTCTTTTCTCATATTCTAGAAGTTTTCTAATCGGCCTCTAATCCGATAGCGTTCCTTAGATAGGAACCAATTTGATAAAAATACTGAGAACTCTCGGATATAGTATTAGAAACGGAAAGATCCTTAGGAAGAGATAATGAACTATTGGTTCTAAGAAGCCATCTCTGACGATTAATTCAACAATTCGAAGTGCCTTTCTTTTGCGTATTCTTTGATAAACCCAGCGTTTTATATAGATGTTGGGAGGATCCTTTGGGAAGTAAAGAAGCCCCTTTGACATCTCTTCATCTGCAAATGAATTCGCGATGTGGAAACACAGGCAGGTAGGGGGCTGATCTTGATAGAAAAAGAGTGGATCTCAGGTCCACAAGGGAATTGGCTTAATTCGAAAAAGGCTTTGTGTCTTTGAAGATCTCTCTCGTGTCTGGTACGGCGAATGTTTGTCCACTCTGCAATAACCCCGATCATTCCTTGAGCTCAAATCCTTTTCCATAGATCCCTTGCCCCGAATGACCTGACCAATTAGGGAAATCCCAATTCATTGGGCCTTTCGGTCAATCAAATAGAAGCCCCAAGGGGCGCCATATTCTAGAGCCCAAACATGTGATTGAATAATCCCCCCTCCTGCGGGTCCAGGGCCCTTCTCCATCCGCCTTTTTCAAACTCATTCATATTTTTCATAGAGACATTCTCTGATCAATGATAGACCAAGAGCCCCTTTTGCATCATATCTAAGGACTCCGGTCGGGGTGAAGGCATCATTGAGAAATCCCGTTTATATGATGCCGTTCACCTGCTGCATGTCTTCGGAGTCCTGGCGCAAGATTACTCTCATGCAGGTGGTAATAACGATTGGTCGCCGGGTTGAGAGACCCGCGAACTGGGTGGTGCTACCTTCGCTGGTAAACTGTTAATGTAAAATACCATGGATTTCGAATTCCCAGGTTTGAGTTTCTACCGACCGGTAAGGGTTCAAATTTGTATACCATGATCAAAGAATACGACATGATTGATAGTCTAAGAAAAAAATGGTTGACCAGCCTCACGACGATCGCCTATCGGGAGGTAGGTAAAAATATGTACTAATACGGGGGGTTTGGAAGGCTTGGATCTTTCAGAACCATAGTATCGGTACTACTAGTACTAGTGTTTCAGGGATGTAAGCAGAGGTGAATACAATGTAGGATTCCGTCCGGGGAGTGAGCGCAATATAGTTCAATTCAAGTTGGTTTAGTGAGGGCGAACGCGCAAAGTCACCGAATGCTCAGAACAGCTCTGGGCTTTTCTGCGCTTCATTGATTAGTTTCCGGATAGTGGGAGAAGGTACACCATCCCGGGTGTTAGGATATTTTATGTGTAATGTAGAATATTATGTTTACTAAAAAACACATGGAGTCTTTTTGCAATCTTGGCATCAATACCCTAGCAACCCGGTATCCTTGACGCCTGCCACCAGGCCCATACCCGCAATTACACCAATACCGCGCCATACAGTCTCATAGACCCGCATCTTTGTACCGAGACGAATTGTTACGTATGGGCTTTCCGCCATCCATCTTATCATGCGATAAGGCAATCTTATGCTGCCGGCAAGCATACTATGATCGACATTATAGGCGGGGAAGTAAGCCTTGTAGTCTGCTTGTTCATCCTGGTGAACTGAACTCCCCTTGAGATATGAAAAAAAGAGAGTGAGTAGTGGACAACTAAAAGAATATCTTTTGCAAGGCTAGAAGTGCTATAAAAGGCAGATTGGTAGAAGAAAGGGAGACAAGACTAACCTTGCTCTAAAACCTGAAGCATTTGAACGCAGATGCTTGCACTTGGCTCTTCCTCCCATCTTCTTTCTACGATTCTGTCAAGCCCTTCCGCATAGTATGGGCCTCGAGAGCCTGAGCGTTACTCTTTTTTTTTTCTTTTTTTTCCTTACCCTATATCACAGTTTACCTCAAGCCATTGGCCTTCAAGTAGAGCGTTCTTTTCAAGTCAGTCTTGTCCCGCCGCCTTCTCGTTAGCAAGTTCCTCGGGCCCTGCCTCTCTTTTCCACAATCCGCAGCCCGAGTGCTTTCGTGTTTTCCCCTCCTTTTAGGCGAGCTACTTCGTTCCAGCCTTTCTCTTTCTATTTTGAAAACACTTTCGGCCCCCCCCCCCCCTTGAACTCTATTCGTTGAGCCCAAACCCTTCTCGACTTTCTTTCAGACTCATTCCCTTTTCCTTTTTGGAAACAATTTTAGTTCAGCACTGGTCGACAGACTCATCTCCAACTATATTTCCGGAATGCACTCCTAGACAGGGAAGCGCAGGTTTCGAGCCCAGCTCGTGAAAACCTTTGCTATTAAAGGAGAATGAGGCCTTCTTCTATATCCTCCGCACTCTAATTGTAACAGGATCTGGGAGCTGTTCTTAGGAAAATATCGTATCCCCCCGCGTCGAGCACTAGGCTAGAGCACAACTCTTACTTCCGCTTCGGCTGACTGAAAGGGAGAAAAGACTCGTTTTTTCCTTAGTTTGGCAAGACCCCCGGTAAATCAACAAAGAAGAGTAAGAATACCCGTTCTAACAAGTCAAATTCCAATTCATCGAATGGAGTCAAGCAAGCAGGTTTATCAGCTGGAAAGTCATGTCCCCGCTAGCGGAGAATGAAACTATCCTGTCGCGACTCTTCCCTAGATTCATTCCTTCCTTAAGGGAATTCTCATTCGAGATTTTGGGAGATTCTCATCCGCCGTCTTAATCAGCGAAGAAGAGTACCTCACAAGGAAGGTCCACCCCGTCGGACCAGTAAAACACTTTTACCCTACGCGACAGTCAAATACAATGATAAACTGATTCCTTGGAATATCGAAGGTAAGGGATTGGAGAAGGGACTTCCCATCGGAGATAAGGAGTGACCTAATCCCTTAGGAAGAATGAAACCAATAGAATTCCTACTTCGCCGTCCTCCTTCTAATCCAATCTGATTCTGATTCCGCGGAAAGTCTTTCAAGTTCGGATACGATCACCCAATATAACCCTCCTTAACTGCCCTAGCTTCTTGCCCATCGGGCATGGTGGCACATCCTTCTTGATTGGGCATCTTTCAGAGAGGAAACTGCATATGAATCAGGCACACTCTAACCCCTTCCCTCCTAGAGGCGGGTGCTTTACCTTTGTCCTTCTCCTCCTGCTCTTTGTCCATCGAAATAGGGCTGAAAGGACACTCTTAATAAGAATTTATGCTCGACCCCAACTAGATATCTCCTGATTCTCTTAAGCCACAAATCACTAAAGTCGGGCAGGAATCGCTATCAAAGACTGTTTCCCTGGAAGAAAAGAGCTGGGCAAAGACTAAGGAATATCTTTTTTATCGCTATAAAGGCAGATGATTTCGACATCATACGAGAAAGACTTTCCTTCTAAAATGCTAGATCCCATCTGCATTGCTTCTGGGGCCGTTGAAGGTTGAAAGGGCTAGGCAAGAACTCCGGCCATAACCTGTGGAGCACTCATCCAGGGGACATAACACATTCCTGTCACCGCGCGCGGAGCTAGGGCATTGGCTAGGATTCCCCCTTCCCCCACCGGGTTCATAAACATCATTTGATTGCTTCTGAACCCATATGATCTGAAGAAGATGAGTCTTTATTCGCCGTATCTATCAGGCATAGTGTCTTTGTCAAGAAAGGAGGCAGAGGATATGAGCTTGACACCAGCAGCGTAGGCGTGGTTCCGCAACTGATATGGTAGGCCCGCTCAGAAAGTGTTTCCCAGCCCGCAGATTCAAGATTTAGTTAGAGGCTTACTAGTTAACAGGACCTTCAAATGAAAGAAGGTTCTTTCACCTTATATTGATTCTTTGTTCCTTCTTCAAACGCATAGATGACTACCGACGGAATCACTCATCTACTAATAAAGACCACTGAGGATTAGATTACAACCCCTCTTTCAACTAATAACTCATAACTCTATCGTCTTGTCGCCCGCTAAAGTAAAGCAATTGTCGCAGCTCCAGCTGAAGCAATTGCGCACTCTTTCCAGCTGAAAGCAAATTGTACTGCTCCGGTGGATCAAGCAACTCGAAAACCTGATAGGATGCTTGAGATCAGACTTGCTTTTCAGCAGCCCTTACCTGTCAATGGAAATGGAAAGCTGAAAGAAAGAAGAGTTTCAATCCACAAAATGATCCGATACATATAAAATGCTATTGAACTCACTCCGTGAAACCTTGTTTGAGCGAAGGAAAGGACAGAACGATAAGAGTTGTAGCTATGTCCTATTAGAAATTGGAATAGAGCTTTGCCGGGCACGTGGAAGGCTTCGGGGACCAAAAGCGTCCATACGAGGCCGATCCTATCTCCATTGTGTCCCCTTCAAGTGCTGATAACCTAGCTCCTGTTGTTTTTTATTGGCATGGCTGAACATGGTCCTAGCTGTGAACGTATGTGTTGCCTTCGTGAAACCATTAGTAGATGGTTCACATGGAGATGCAGTGTGCTCGGCTTTTCCGTTTTTTTTTTCTTGTTGGTCTTTGCCCCAACAGTTGACTGGGCCGATAGCTAAAACCCTGCCCTTTGGTCTAAAGATGTGTCCACGGAATATTCCGATTTGAAGTACCTTCTCATCTGGGGCATGCCGGCGGCAAACCTTGTGCCTGAGAACTATCTGGGTTGCGTGTATTATCCACATCTACGCTGAATGCTTTGGTTGATATTCTATCGCGCCTAGTAAAACGGCATCCTATAACCTATGTGCTTGTTGCTTATTAGTGCCATTGGGGGGTGGCCGAAGGTTGGCGTACCATGGGCTCATCCCCGGCATCGATTCATAAATTTCCATTTTCCCGCAATTTTGGTTGTCAAGTCGATATATGAGTGTAAGGGCGGCGCCAGACTCGCCTGTGCGTGTGATTGGGTTCTGCATGTGAAAGCGGTGAACTGCTTGTCAGGGCGTAGGCTAAACCATGATGCCTGTTTGTACTAGGCTTCGCCTCTCCCTGACTATAAAGTCTCGCTCCTATTCTTAAGAAAAAGACTATTGAACTGAGCTTGATTATCTAACCTGGCGGGAAGGAAGAAGTGGGAACTTTGCCTACAAGTGAAGATCGCTGGGGGTGAGTCTAACTGATTGTTTTTCATAAATAGTAAGTTCCATTTTATTTTGTCTGCCCCCCCCCCCAAAAAAACAAAAAAGAAGAGAGACTTGGTTTGGAAATTTGCTTGGTTGTTTGAACCCAAGAAAGAACCGAAAGGGAGCTTTGGCATTGCTTGGGCTAAGTCAACTTGGACAGTGTTTGTATGGCTACCTAGTGATTTACAAGTACCCTCACTGCACTGACCATAGTAAACCCCTTCTCGTTGTACCGAAATAGAGATCTGATTTAAACGACCAGGTACAGCATATGAGTTCGATCCATTAGGTTCTTTTTTTTTTTCAGAAAAGAAACGAGAGACAAGAAAACATCTTTGATTACGATTAAAAGGAACAATCTCAAATAGACCAAGATCCAATTTCGGGTCATTTCTTCTTGGTGAAACCTGATCTGCCTAATCTCCTTTCGATCCCTCATTTATTGCCAGATAGAGAGAGTTTGGTAGAAAGTGGAAGATACCTTTTTTGTATATGACAATCAAAGGGAGTGGGAAAAGCGCATTAACTTTGGGAAAAGCCCGTTTTCTCTTTGTCTTCGACTTCATTCTCAATTCCACTGATTCCGTCCTTCATATACCACCCCCCAAATAGATAGAGACAATAGGAAATAACCGAACCACTCCTACAAAAATGCCCAGTACCATCAGCTGCTTCAAGAGCAACGTGATGCTCATTGGTCAGATGACCAAGATATTTGGCGATACCACATATGATCGAGAAAATACGTTACCTATAAATCACATGAAACCCCATGACAAGCCAGTTGCTAAAAAAAGGTAGAACCATAAATACTATCCGAAATATGAAGGGTGCTTGATAAGAGTCCATCCTTTGAAAGCCTGTAATACTAGAGCCAGTGGAAACGGGTAGCTACTAGAAGCGTAAACTGCTCGTTTTTCCTTCCCTCGAGGATAGCAGATGAGCCCAAGTTTACCACGGCAGCTCCGGTGAAAGGGGAATAAGGTATTAAGAAAAATGGATTTCCAAGGATTCTAAAACCGCAATCCCTTGTGGGGTGGGGTGCCAATACCTCCGATCTCTAACCGTAGGTGTCCAAAGAAGAATGAGAAGAGCCCGAAAAAGAGGCAAAAAGAACATAACTCTCCGATACTATAAACAGAATAAACCATATCGAGGTCCTAATTTGTTACACTTTGGTATGATGTCCTTCGAACGTGGAATTCACGTAGAACTCGCGCCACATAACGAACATTGAATATTAGGTAGAATATGAGGCCCAACTTTGAAAGTTGTTGGCAACCCCCTTTGAAATAGTGGCATGTAACTCAACACCTCCTACGGTTGTTGCCAAGCCCGAGTGAACCCTAAATAAGCCATGGATTGGAATCTACCAAATGATAGAATGCCTCTGAGATGCATCATAAACCACTTGCCCGGCCTCGGTTCTATGTAACCCCCCCCTTCAACCCCCCCTTCACCCCCACCCCCTAAAGTAGTAAAGTAAAGAAGGGCTCTTTGGGGTCTAATTTTCTTTCTATCTGACAGGACAAACAAAGAAATAGGAAGGGATGGTTCTTTCATTCCATTGATAGAAGTCTAACTAGAAAAAGACTCTCTCTATTACTTTGAGAAGAGAATCGTTGGTTTGACCGACGAACTACGTGGGAAAATAGACCTTATTTCTTTGAACAATTTTTGGAAGTAACAAGGCCATTCAGTTCGCTTGTTCGGAAACTTGCTGGTCGCTATATTTTTCGTTCTGCGCCGCCAGCGGCCCCTCAACTCAAATGCGCAGGTTGGATCTCTCTGGTTGAGGCTGCATTCATTTTTAATTTCAACTTGGACACTTGGGAAGGGCTACTCTACTAGTGGCTCGGCTTGGTCCGCCCCTTCCCCACTATTCTTCCCACTAAAAAGAGCGATTGAGAATCTCGAGAACTTCGACGTCCCTGTCTTTCGCGGGGCGAATTGAAAATAAGGAGTATTTCCATTCTTTTAACTTGCCCTTCCATTCCACTAGTCTGATCGAATTAATTTCTCTTTCCGTAACAACCAAGTACTAATGAGATTAAAACCGATGCTTCCTTGGCCGTGTGGAACGATGGACTAAGCATTATTCATTCCACAAAGTGATTACCACCCAGGATTGCCTAATGTACAGACTTAGGATCAAATAGAATTGTTTCTTTTCTTTTCCATTCCTCGAGGATTGAGCCACTTAGTTCTTCTCGCGAAACAGAGATTAAAGTCATCTTCCTTCCTACCTTTTTCCCAAGAAGTCGACGGCGTTATCATTTTATCATACCATTGGGATACTTCGAAACACTTGAGTACATATAGTATACACCGGTGCTAAAACCTTCTCAAATATCTTCCAAATTTTGGCTCGTTTGCTCGGAATCCTTGTTTCTCCCGGTGTGAGAACCAGTTGGTTCCGTGAGTTTTTAGAAATTCTGCTTCCCAAGTACTCCATCTGCCATCATTGCATATAGGAATTAGAAGAAAGAGGAAAAGGCTGACCAAAGAGATTGTGGAAATAATGATTTATCCATTTTGAGGCATTCTTGATTGATTGAGCAAAAGATTCCCTCAATACAAGCTTCACTACCGTCAAGCCGTACGATAGTGAAGAGGTATAGATTTAGTTTGGTTGTTGACGACGGAAAGCATGGGATCCAAAGGCATCAATCAAATGAGAAATAATTCAAAAATCCTTGTAACCACTGGAATCTTTACCCCGTTGATCCAAATCCTGTAAAAAAAAAAAGCGAAGACTCCCCTCAAAATATTTCGCCTCAAAAGGCATGCGTGGATCGCCAACAGGCTGAAGCTTGTCTTCAAGAAAGTGATATCCCCTTTCTTATGTTTGAGTAAGGGGATTCATTAATATAATAATCGGAGGAAAGATTCTCTCTTCAAAGCATTAATGTTAAGGATTTGTCTGGACAGGCCTTTCTCTCTAATACTTGAAGTTTTTCGAAAACTCTTGATCCAAAGAAAGAGCGAAAAGTTCATTCGGCGATAAAGATAAATGTGGCGCTTTTCGCGAACAAGGGCAACATAGTCTCCCGGATTGTTGTCTTAGGCGGTAGATTTATAGTACGTACCATTCTCCAAGAGTCTTATACGGCCGATATATTGCCGCCTCATTCTCCGCGGCATAAACGTTTCTAAAAAGTTTAGAGTGAGTCCGAACTCGACAGATTCCCAGGCGGGGAAGATCTTCCGATTCTCTAGTCGAATTAAATCACTTTCATTCGACGATACAAATAGATAAAGGCTGTGGGGAGTGGCTAGAAAAGCCCAAAAAGTCCATAATGAAGAGCTCAAAAGCACTAAAGGGAAAGAGAACACTAATGTAATAGAATCAGAACTTTTTTTTCTTCTTCTTCTTATCAAACTACTGGCATAAGTAGAAAGAGTAAAGCAACAACGAAAATAAAGGATCGGGGTCCTTTCGAATTATTTTTTTTGCAGTTGAAGCTGCGTGGAGGCCGGCTTGGGCTCCCAAACCCATCCATTTTTCTTCTTTATTCTTTTTTTTTCATTTTTTTAGTAACAAAATAAAGAAAAGTAGGAACCAAACATGAGAGTTATAGCATAAAAAAAGATGGATTTGTGAATGAAAAAATACAGTTTTTCCAATAGGAACATCCATCAATGCACAATCTCAAATTGTTTCAGGTGGGACTGTGGACAATCAATGCCAACTCATCAACAAAATTCCGGCATATACACACACCACTTTGAAAGTCCTCACGGGCCATTTCATTTGTGAATGGATGCATAAGGAATAGTCACAATTCTCATCATTACACATGCCAGACATGCTCGGCAACTCTCTTACCGACTGCCCCAGCGGTGGCAACTGAAGACCAGTTGCTCCATGTTTCTAGATACTTTGTCACAAGAAAGTTTCAATAAACATTTTGCCCGATCATCGAGGGCTAATGAATTGCACATTATTTCAAAATGATTGTTGTGGGGAGAAGTTCCATTGAAATGGTTATAGATAGAAGTGATTAATGCTGGGGGCCGGCTGACCACAGAGGAGCTCTACCAGTCTCTCCTTTTTTTCTTCCTTCAAAGACCAAATAATAATATTCTCTTTTTGTGTTAGAAGACCACAAATATTCTTCTTTTGGGTTAATGTTTTCAACGGTGAAATTGATATTCAATAGCCTTTTTCCTTCTGCGGGTCGGAATGAAGAAAAAGTAATGAAACCTGCGATGGCTACTGAATTAACCTCCGTATACTTTCTCAATAATAAAGCCGTTGATCTGTAGCCTTCCGTTTCGCTCAATCTTGTGTTCAAAGTTCCATCCAAGCTCGTTTTTGTCTGAAATCTTCGTGAAAGAAGAAGCTGTTCCCAGCCACTACCTGTAGATCCCCCCACCAAATCATTAAACCTGGCGGCTTGCTTCGCTTTTGATCAGGATTCACCGCCAACTAAGAAATCGATTGAAAAAAAAGAATCTCTCCAAAATCTGCTCTTTGATCAGTGATTCACCGGCCACTAGATCCAGGAATCCCACCCTATTCTCAAACCTGGTGGCTCGGTTGATTGGCACCCCTGTAAGCTCATCTTGCATACAAATTTCTGGGGATCCAAGTCTGCCTCCACCATCCAAGAAACATTTCTTGCCTGAAGCGTAAAACTTCAGATTGTAGGGCGTTTCCACTACATAAGAAAAAACTGGAATTCGATCTTGGAAATAATCGACTCAAGCTCATCATACCCTTTTTTGTGACTCGACTCAAGCTCATCATAGCCCTTTTTGTGACTCGACTCAAGCTCATCATACATAATTCGATTTCCTCTTCTTCTTCTGCCGTTGGTGCGTCCTATTCGACTTTTTTCCTTTGAACTCCTCCTCTTTTCCGCTTTTGACTATGATTGGGCCCTGCAGTGGTAGAACCTGGTGAACCAGGCATACTGCTTGACTTGCTTTTCTTCTCTTATGATTTTTGCTACTTTCTTTTTGATAGTATTGGTCTCGTTTAGAGTATCAGTCTAGTCACTCAACTAATCCACTCGTGGAGTGCGTTTGGTATAGTAGTAGTCTGGTAGTTGAGACTTCGCCCTTCTCTTCTAAAGCCGAACCCACTATTATATGTGAATTACGCCAAACTAGCTTTAAGAGGGCTCTACTAGAAAGGGCTGTAGAATAAGAATCCTCCCTACGAGCTTTTATCTTAAGCCAGGCAGCGGCGGTCAGGAATGAATGTTATACTACACTATCCGCCATTTCATTAGGACGCAACTTGCTTAGCCTTTTTCTAGCTTGATTGCGAAGCATGTTTGGAAGGTCCACTGAAAGAGGTATATAGCTAACATTCAAACCTATTCCTTTTTGGCTGGCCCCATTTTAACGCCAGTGTTCCCTCCACATTCCCACTAACATATGGAAAAGTAAGCCCAGCCGTATAGCTCATAACTCGCCTTAACGCACCCTCCTATATAAGTGTGCGGACATTTCGGCGTACGGTATCACTTGCCTAACAGCTGCCAAAAGCGGAAGCTTCAATGTTGACGGGCTTATTGTCTCTTTTCTTATCTTAAAAAAAGGGAAAATAAGAGAGGGATCACTCCTCGGGCAGTCGCTAACCGTTGCGCCTTCCCTTCTGCTTACACCATTTCTTTGTGAATGCTCCGCTTTTGCTCTTTTCCGCGCACTCTTCCGCTTTAGCAACACCGGTTCGGATTCTCCTTAGGCACCCAGTGTTTGAGTTGGATTTGGAATAGAAACTCTATTTTGGGGCTCATGTTGCTGGCTCTACTCCTCCTCTCACCCCCGGGCTCGCATCCGCTCTATGCCCAAAGCTTCAACTCAATCATTGGACAGAGGGCATTGACTACCAACTGCATGGCTCGGGTGCGAGCCGGTATCATTGCCTGCTGCCCCCCCCCAATAATACGTGTTATCCAACCACCCGCTTACTCAAGAAATGTAATCGGATGATGAGAATCAAGCAGTCTTGTGAATGCCCAGTTCTCCTGTCTGTTCGGGTCCTTAATAACTCAAACTAGGTTCTTCTGTATATAACTAATCTTTCTCTTCCCAGAGATTGAATTGAAAGTCGAACTGAATTTGATGAAGGTTAGATGCTTTTAACACCTCTCAAATTCGAATTAGTATGAAGGCTTTCTCTTCTAAAGGCAGGTGGTGAGGACTCCATGCGGCATTATAAGGAGTTTGGAGGAAATCAAGGGCGCATCCACTTCGTCATCTCATCTCTTTTTGTCAAAGAGGTTCAAGATAGATAGCAGCGAACCAAAAAGCTCCGAGCAAATCTTCTAGAGAGCGTACCCTTAGTTTCGACTCTTTCTCTATTCTAAAACGAAAAATCGAAAAAAGAAAAAGAAAGGGGGTGCGGGTCAAATCCGCATCTTTGCGCCCTTTACTTACTTCAAGGGATGGTGCGTCCGATACATGATTGGTTAATGACGATTCTCAACAGCATCTGTAAGATCTCGAGGCTTACTAGACGGAATTCGATCAAAAATGAAAACTTTGGATATTTTTCTTAGAAGGAGATGAACTACCTATAGATTTGTATGTAAGTGCACGAATTAAGAGAAAGCTGGCATCCAATCAAGAAAGAATCACTTCGGACAATTAGACTGAGCTTCCCCCTTGTCTCTCTTCTTTAGCTAATGATGAAGCAAATCCCTAAAGTCAAAGTAGTCCCATGAAAGCATCTTTATTTTTTTTTTTCCGTTCAGAATAGTTTGTAAAGATGGGGTGAGTCCCTTATAAGATCTTCCTTTCTTCTCTTTTCTTCTATTAGTTAGCTTGGATTGAGAGAAAGCTCCGCCCAATAGCGCTTAGCCACCCATGTGTGTGTAGACCGAAATGGTCTCGCGAAGCCGGTCAACGGTAGCCTACCTAAGAGCAAGTCAAAACTACGAGAAGGGCGCGAGAAGTTTTGTGAAGGTAGAGAGAGATTTTCAAATCAGACTTCAAGTTGGTGTTGCCGCTGGGTTAAGAAGGCAGACACCCGGGGGGCCCAGGCTCGCCCTAATTCCCATCGTAAGGTTGAAAAAGATTAGATTTAGTCCTCTCGCAAAATTCGTTCTCGAATGAATTCACGATGGAATTAGGCTAGTTTTATGAAAATTTCCTTGTTATTCCCCTCTTTTTTTTTCTTCGCGAAGGCACACAACGAATGATAGGGAACCCAAAGGAAAAAAAAAAAAAAAAAAAAAAGGGCTAGAAAAAGGAAAGCGGCCCCCTTAACTAATAGCTCCAGTTCTTGTTCCGCGGAAGGTACGCTCAGCCCTCTGATTACATCGCTAATTTCTTAATCCTTTGCGTTCCGGGATAATTAGTCGTTGCTCTTAGAGTATAGCCTCTCTCGGGGTTAGCGATAATAGTACACCGGCCCGGTGTGGAGCGGGCGAACTAAGGATTTCGTGCGTGCAAGAAGCGTCAAGTGGGTGGAACGCATCACCACCAAGCTAGTCACTTGGAACTAGGGGGTATCAATCCCGAGCTTCCCGGGCCTTGAAGACGCGACTTCGGATTTGCCCCTTAGATAGTGAGTAGCAAAGAAGGGTAATGGTTTCAAGTTTTAGGTTTTCACTTCCACTCCCAGCTCGTCGAAGCTACCCCGCCTATCGTTGAAATTTCCCTCCTCAGCCGGGTCGGAACCGGCTCCCCCTGAACCATCCTCGGAAGAGTAAGAGAGAAGGGGAACGGAGTTTTTCTCGCCTCCTAGAGTACATAAAGAGGCTGTAGGGTCACCCCAACAAACTAGACGCCTGCCATCAAAGCGTTTCTGCAACGAGCGAAGGCGATCGCTCAAGACAGGGGATTCATCCCCTGCAAAATGGCGATGCAAGTGAAAGACGGCTGCGACTTGTGGCCCCGGTAACGTAAAATTGCCGGTCAGCTAGAACTCCCTGCTTTCTACTAACGAGGTTAAAGTCGTACCTAGAAACGTAAACAGCGAGGACCTGGGGTGGTGTCTCATCGACGCGGGGAATTTCGAAAGATGAGCCCGGTCGGCACGCATAAGCAAAGGTTTGGGGGCCCGTTGGTCAAAGGAAAGGGAAGGTCCTGCTTCCGGGACGGAGCCGTATGACGCGAGAGTGTCACGTACGGTTCCTTTGAGAAGGGTGTGATACCACCACCTATCAGGCCCGACGAGCGGTCCACGGAGCTGCATCCCTACTCACCTGGTCTATGCACATCGCTCTCTCCAGGAGGTTGGCCGCCTATCCTAGATCTTCCCATTTCCAAGAAGATCCCGGGCTCGATCTGGTTTAGTATCAAGGTGATTCTTTTTCTGTTCCTATATATATGGGTCCGTGCAGCATTTCCACGATATCGTTATGATCAATTAATGGGACTTGGCCGGAAAGTGTTCTTGCCTCTATCATTAGCTCGGGTAGTCCCCGTTTCTGGTGTTTTAGTCACCTTTCAATGGCTCCCTTAATTATGTGCGAGGAAATTTGCCCGCCCTATTGAAGTAATGGTGTTAAGCGTGCTAGCCCCCGAAAATGGCCCGCCCCGTAAGTTTCCTTGGTCCGTTGGGGAAAAAAAGAAAGAGATTTTTAAAGAAACGAAATTGCGTAAATTCTCGCCTTTTTGATCCCTGCTTTGTGCCGTTGGTCAACACCAACTACATCTATACACTCTTCACTACTCGTACAGGTTTTTACGAGTTTAAGGCTGTATTGAGTGAATCTTTTTGTCCTCAATCTATCAATCAAGAATGCCCAATAAAAGTAAAAGAACCCTTCTCTTCTATTTTAAAGGAAAGACTGTCCACTATTTAATGAAGATTTCGTCGCCGCAGTCCTTCTCAAATCGACCGAACCTTTTAACTACCAACTACAAAACGACTTTAGGAGTTTGTGGACCAAGGGCTTTCAGTCCCTAACCTCGCCCAGTATCGAAAGATGAGGAGAAATTTTGGGTGAGTCCTATTGTTATCGAGAGCCAAAGAGGTTTCGAACTGTAACGAGGGCCGTTACCAGGGGAGAGCGACTATTACTACTACGCCGCATTGAAATATTATTAAGTATATGGGGGACGGGCGGAGGATATCTTTAAAAAGCCCCAAGAAAGACGCGCGTACAGACGACCGCCGACCAAAAACTGAACAATTAGATCTAAGTTGACAAACTGAACAATTAGATTCGAAGTGACCAAACTGAACAATTAGATCTAATAGGTGGCCCACCTGAAACCATTGGATCTAGTGAAAGATCTCGTCCTCCACCCACCTGAAACAATTAGAAATAATGGCCCTTTTCACAATTAGAAAATAAGTGGCCCACCTGAACAATTTGAGATTGTGCCTTGATAGGATTTTCCTATTGGAAACTTGTATTTTTCATTTCACAAATTCATCTTTTTTTTTTTTTTTATGCTACTAAACTCTCATTTTGGTCCTACTTTTCTTTTATTTTTTGTTACTTAAAACAAAATGAAAACAGAATATTTCTTCCAGATCCCATAATTACTGGATATTTTCAAGTAGAAAGAGCTCACCTATTGTGTTCACATTTTGAAATTCTCTTACTTCTACGTTCCCCGAAATTGATCCTATCAAATATTTCACATTTTCCTATGATTAGCCTCCTATTTTCAGGTATTTCGGGGAATCCTCCTCCTTAATGACGAAAATATTGCCTATTCTGTCAATGCGAATGAATCAAGTTATGCTGTGGAAATTCGAAAACTTTTTGGTATTTTCTGTTTCTTCGATGATATGATGGGTCAATCATTTTGCTTTCATTGGTTTCCAACGTGGCAGCTGCGGAAATCTGCTATTTTTGGTGTTAAAGCCTATTTTTCGTTATTCTTTACTTTCCGAAGTCCCGATGGACTATTGCTGTAGAATCTATTAAGACAATTCAAGGTTTAAAAGATGACTCCTAGAGAGTTTACAAAATACGAAGTTTCTCTTCTCCTCCTTTCTCTCTTTCCTTTTTGATATTTGGTTGGCAGGTTCAGGGCCTTCGAGGTCCTTTTTCTCGCTGGGCGGGAGCGCATCGATTCTAAAGTCTTTCTTATTCTTAAAAACCACTTCCCGTTCAGTTTGCTGAAGAAAAGATAAGCGCCCCCTTTTTCCCTAAATGAGATTGTGAGATTCCGCGAATATGCAATCTAGAAAGATGCTGATTGCTGCTATCTATCGATTTGTGCAATCGAAGTTTTCGAAGAAGATCTCATTTATAATGAAGGAAATGATAGTAGCTCTAATGTTTTTATAGGCTTTATCATCTTCAGTCGGAAGAGTTTAGGTATACTTTTCAAAGTGACTCTCGACGGGAAGAATCCAGGCGATCCAGGAAGAATCGCAGCAATTTCCCCCAAACTCTAACGCAGTAGTTTCTCCGGAATCCAATGAACACAACGATTACTTAGGATCACTTGGCCGGAATTTGTGGCACCGTAGTAGAATCATTTACGCAAATGGGCGCAACGCTGGTGCGCCTTTAAGTGTTGCGAAAAGACAGTGCAAAGCTTTGTTATGCGAAACTAAATTAAGTCGCAACACTCTCCAAATGATGCCCACTTTCTTCCCGTCGCAAATCCGTCGTTCAGGCGATATCGCCCTAAAGATGGCACGTCTGTATTGGGGGAAAGATTTTGCCCCCGTGTAGCTCGAAAGCATAAGAGTCGAATTCCATTCGATAGAGCGTGGTGGTCTTAAAAATGGTTCGGTGGGGGATTACTTCTTCAAATAAAGAATTTTGGAATGAATCTAATTCAATGTTCTATTTAAACTAGAAGAGCGGATCCAATCCAAGACGGCTTGAGAGAAGTGCTAGCCTTGTATATAACGCTGAATTTCTGTTTTATGTCAGAGGTGCCCAAAGCTAGAAGCAAGATTTGCTAGTTAAGACATGATTCAAATCTTTTGAGTACGTAAGATGGATGGATTTTGAAGCAAGTGAAAGAACTTTTGCATAGATATATCTATAGAGCAAAGTCCTTTCTCTGAAACGGGTGATATTAGGGTTTTGAGATCGGTTTTCTGACGTCGAACAGGTTTTTTTTCCGACCCGAAGCTCAACAGGACTGTCCGTATGCGGTTACTACGAAGGCCCCACGACTTTACTTTGCTTGATCGCCTCATTTCGGGTAAGATGTGGCTAAAGTCTCTCCGATTGTAGCGTAATTACGCTCGAGGTCGCCTCGAGCCTCCTGTTGTACCAATGTCTGCCGTTTTGAGGGGTTTAGGAAACGGTAAGGAATTCCGGTATGGACTTTTGGTTTGTTACTACGAAACGACAAGGCGGAGAGCAGTGCCCGTATTGGTCTAATTCCTTCCTGCTTCCCCCTTGGTATGGTACAGGGCTTGGTAAGCGCTTCCGAAATAGATTGCTTTCTCTGCCGTTTCTCTTTCCCCGGCCACCGAACAAAGGTGAACCCTGGCTTCAACTTGTCGTAGTAAGACCCCCCCCTCATAAAGCCTTTCCCTATCCATCTGATGAACCTCTTTCTTTCCGCCTGGGGTCTCCTAGAGTTTCAAGACGATCTTGCCTATCCTATTTGTCCATTAAGATCCGTTTTCCGCTAAAGGCAGCATCAAAGCACCTATATTGTGAATACGTAAGAGGAGGAACGACTAAGCAACTATGCTACTATTGGCACCACCCAACCTAAAAACTACACTGGAATGACCCGAACTTTAAGGTGGTCATTATGATCATAAACCACTCTCTGTAGATTTTATTGACCTCAGCATATACTGGGAATCTGGTTATCACCCATTATTTAGAATAAAGAAAAAGAACGTGAATGGACGGTATTCACGAGCAGTTATGAACAAGCAATGAGTGAAGAAGGGTCTTATTTTACCATTTTTGGTGGTAAAGAAGATGTTCTTGTCTTCCATTCCACCAAACCCACTTCAGCTTTCAAGATTGGGTTTGGTGGTTTCCGATAGAGCAAGAGGTGTGAAGCCCGATCGTACTAGTACAATGAAAAAATTGGCAAATGATAGATTTCCAAAAATAAGTAAAATCAGAATGAAAGGACTTTCCTAATAATTGACAACGGACGAGCTTTTCACGAAGAAAGCTTCGCGCCCACTGCTTGTGATATCGTTCGGAAAGAAGCACTTGCAACTGCTATCAGTGGTTCTTCCCTTCCTATCCCATCTATCTATAAGAGTTGCTTGATTCGCCCCCATCTTAATAGGACCTGGACGTAAGTTCGGGCAGATCTCCTTCCCATTTTCACGGATGCATCGCATTGAGAATTGAACTCTTCGGTTAACCACTTAGAACGGAGATTCCCCCGTATTCATTTCAATGTCAACTGAAATAGATCTAAACGGAATTTGCGGCGGTCACCCCCGTACCGAAGAAATTTCCAAATGAATTGAAAAGAATATCAATATAAGGCCCAGATGTAACCTGTGCGGAGCAAGCCTACACTGGCCTGCAACTGCTTTCTCATTGGCTCCATTAGGGTTCGTAGTCTCATCCTGAAAAGGTTTTTTTCTTTCTCCGGATATACTCTCAACTTTCCCTGCTATCCTATCAACAGGTCAGTCAATATCAGTAGTGGAGGAAGAAGAGTAGTACCCTTTTTTCAGTTAGTCTTAATAGTTTAATAATTCAACTAGTGGTCTTCTTGCCTAAAAAAAGGTCAGCCAACAGGGCAATGAAGACAGACCACGGGGGTGGTGGTAGAGGTTGTGTACGGCAGTCCTTGATTGTGCTTGCTGGTGCACCGGCACAGCAGAAATTCGAAGCTGCTCGGCGGTACTAGCCTATAACGGAGTCAGGGATAAGTGAGGAAAAGTGGGGTAGATTTATTTCGAGAGACGAAGATCGTCGGCGATGGATCAGTAGTAGGAACGTACCCAACCCAACTCCTCTTAGTATAAGATGTTTAAAAAGGGGCAAGTTGGTTTTTGAGGGTGGGAGTATGGGGTCAATGAAGGTGTTGAGGTGAAAACAAAGCGCGGGGGGAGGGGGGCAATATAAGAGAAGGAAAGGAACTTAAGCAGGGAATGTAAGGGATAACTGAGGGAAAAGGCCTCCCTCAATTCTCCGTCACCTGTTTGCCTGATCTGACTCCCCCACCCAACCGCCCTGGCGTAAGGTTTTTCCCGCATCAACTTGGCATCTAAGCTGCTTATGAAAGCTTCTTTGCCAACTACCCTGGAAATGAAAAAGAAACTCTATCCTCAACCCTTCCAATCCTTAGTTCATGGTGGCAACTTCACCCCGTGCATCCTTTGGTTGTGAGCCCCGCCTAGAGGGAGGCGCTAAGGGAAGGGCGTAGCGTTAAATCTGCCTCGCCTTTCAGAGGTTTGGAACCCTTCTGTTGAGCACCAATTGGAAATCCAATCTGACTTCTAAAACGGAAGTGAGCACAGGTGAGAGGACCCCACTTTCCCGCATCCCTCTCCCCACGAGCAGAACAACCAGAGATGCCACAGCACTTGGCCTTTGTCTAACGACGACGACTTTTCGATTCTTCACTTCAAGGGTTAGAGTCGCTGCCCAACCCTACCTTATAAAAGAAAAAGATCGATCACTAGGTCCCGAAGCATTCTACCTCCTTTTTTTTTTTTTCCTTACCAACGCTCATGCGTCCCCTTTTCTTCTCCCACTCTTTGAAAGCTTTCATAAAGCCTTCTTAAGCTGGAAGCAGCAAACCGGTCTGTTGGAAAGTTCCTGCAATAAGTTTGTCGATCCTCAAAAAAAAGCTTTTCTGGGGACGCGCTGTTCAAGTCGAGTTTCCTTATTGTCCCCCTTCACCAGCACCATCCCTTCTTAACTTCCCTATTCCAAAGGAAGAAAGAAGGTCAAGCTCCTTTTCGAGAAGCCTCTTTTTGTTGGGCTCGGGCGGCACCCAATCGCAAACAAGGCTAGATCCAGACCCCCATAGCCTGTTCTAGCATGAGGAATGGCTGGCGAGCATCATGATTTTCCTTGATCCATTCTCAAGATCTCAGCCCCCCGACGCAACTACTCGCTCCCGGTGACATTAGGGCGTCTACTCCGTGGGGGGGGGCATTGGGTGCGGTGAAATATATATAACTGGTCCATAACACAAATTCATTGCTGTGTTTCGGTCTCGTTGAATAAAAGTGCAAACGACATTCTACTAGCCAGCACAGTATAATCCCCGACACAACCTACATTCACACGAAGTTGTTTAGAAATTGGACAACAAATTGAGACTCTCATTGTTTTTTTTAAACGTAATATTGTGAATGTTTTGGGATTCTTATAAGTTTCTATTATATAATAATTGGGGATCATAGAGAAAAGAAAATGACAAAACAAAACGACAAAGGAAAAAGAATCGAATCTCACTCATTTTCAGGTAAGATTTTATTAGCTCGCTCCTTGCTCGCGTGAGGAGCGGCATACCAATAAAAGAACAAGCTTTATCGATTGGAATCGATGACTTAAGCCTCTTTCTTAAGGGCCGTTAAAGACCGCCCATTATCGGACCTTCTATGGCGTTTTTTTTTTTCACCGGGCTTTGATCGAGGAAACAGGCTTGACATGCCCGAGTCTTCATTTGTAGGACTTGTGTTGATGGGCCCGTGCATGTAGGCTTGGTCTTCTAACGTGCGTCATTTTGACGACTCAGTGCAGTGATTCTGAGTCATTGGCCATATGCTTAGGCCATTTTTTTAAGTGGGCAGTCTTTTGCGGCCTGGAGATTCAATTAAGGGATGCATCTAATAAATCTACTGTTGGTGGGCATCCACGCTATCGTAGATTAGGGATTGGAGAAATTCAATATATCGGAAAGAACGACTAGGCAAAAGTGGTTTAGTAAGAATAGGAATTGTAGATTTCCTGTAAATCGGAGAGTAGAAGCCGAGTCGGGATGAGGGAATTGTTTTCGATGCTTTTCATCAGATATTGCGGTTAAGAGTGGGAATCTATTATCCGCGCCTAGGCGCAAGCTCTGTTCGGCTCGAATAGGTGGCGTCTCAGAACAAGAGGATAAAGACCGGGAAGTTTAAGTTATTTAAGTTCCTTTATTAAGTAAGGATAAATAAGTGAGAGGAAATATATATATAACTTTATTTTAGTTAGACTAGTGAACAATAGCTAAAGAAATAAAGAAGTAGAACAAGCCATTCATCTGAAAAAACTTTTTGCTTTATTTAAACCTTCTCGAACTAAAGAGAAGCCCTGTTCATCGGCTGTCCCCGTTTCGCAACTAATACTCGCTCTTACTTTCCCAAGCGGAAAGCCAGATAGAACTTTGGACTAAGCAAAAACCCGAGGCGTTGACTTAACTGGAAGAGCCGAGCATAACTCTCCTAACTTGACGAGCCCGGAGCATCAATAAAGAACAGACTTCCACACGGGGAGGAGTTCTTGTTCTCCTTTATGAGAAGGCAGATACAATGTTGAAAAAACTTTCATTTAGACTAAGCGTTCTTATTTCAACTTTCATACGGTCCTCCCTCTATCTAGTAATCTCGGACGCGTGTGCTTTAAGTGTGTCCGTGGAAGGCAAGTGGGGAAGAAAAGAAAGTAGCTGCGATGCTTGAAAAAATCAGTTTGGAATCACAGGTGGGATAACAAAAGGAAAGAGTGTACCCTGCGCCGCTCGATGATCGGATGCGCAATCTCCATCCTTCAGGGGCTTGATCATGATGTCGATCAGGATCCCCCCTTGGGTTTGGTTCTTCTTTCATCACTAATGGTCTCACCTTTTTCTAGTATTAGTAGTGTTCACGCGAGGGACTTTCTATCGCTGACCTTCCACACCACATTATAGGTTAGGTGGTGTTGTTATTTTATTGATCCCCAATTTTTCGACCAGGAAAAGCACCGTTTGTCCCTGCGAGAAAAATTTCCCATTCGCTCGAAATTGAAAAAAAACAATAGTGTCCAGCCCAAAAGTGATAAGGAAGCGGGGCGAGGGTCCTTCATTAAGGGGGTGAAAAGAGGGGTGGGCTTTGTTCTGGGTGCCGCCTTGCGCATCTTTAGAAGGAGAGAATGACTTTCTGAAATTCTCTCCAACCCTTTCTATCTACTTTAGAAGTAGGGGCGAGAGAAAGTCCATATGATATTTGCGTTGGTTTTTTCCCCAACAAACTATGACTTTTCTTCGTTCTCAGGCGGAAGCTCAGTCCCAACACCCGGACTTCAAGATGGGAACAACCTCCGCACTCCGGGCGCTCCACTGAACAACAGTTCTCCCGCCTTACTGAGAATTTTAGAATAGTGGTTCGATTCCTCGGAGTTCCATCGTAACAACATTAACATTTATGTTCACCAACAAGCGGAAGGTGGGAGAGGGATTCGAACCCCCGGTATTTCTAAAAATACTTCGGTTTTCAAGACCGACTCTTTCAACCTCTCAGACATTCCATCCCCTTCGCGCTTCGGGCGCCCCCCTCTCCCCACCCCGCGCTCTGGGCAGGTCAGGGGCTTATCTATGGTGATTCGCTACGCTTGCCTCGCCTACGGGCTGATTCTATTGCCTGCCGGGTAGCGAACACAACTTAATACTCTCCGGTGTACGAATCGCTAACGTCTTCGCCTCTTTCTATATGATAATATGCACTTGGTGCTGCGCTCCCTGCGGGTAATAGCAGAGAGGAATTAACGAATGATCCTCCAACTCAAAGCGTGATTGATCTTCGCGACTCAAGCGAGTAAGGAAAGGCGTGCAAGAGAGGCGAGTTCGACCGCGAACGATCAGCAAGTGAAGGGAACCCCGATCCTTTTTGCCCAAGACTGTTGCGAGAACTGGATTGGCGGCCTTCACGCAACATATAGACAAGGTTGCCATCACCCACCCCCCTCGCTCTTTTTTGAAGGCCTTTCAATTCTCTTTCTATATGCTTCCTCCATAAGAATCACTGACGGCCCAGCTTCCAGAGCAGGCTCTCTCCCCAGCCCACAGCATAGTGTGGAATCCTGGATCTTTCATCGAAGCACCATTTGCTTTTTAGATAGAAGGTGTTGCTGACGCTATTGGACAAGTCATAACCTAAGCCTTCTACTAGTAGACTACTATGGAGAGACTAAGCTCTATTTCAGAGATTGGACTCTCTTACTGTGATTAGCTCCTACTAGTAAGAAGCTGTTCCCGAGCCAGGTTCCCTGGATCCACGTGTTCCTAGCCGGGCCTAAATGGATGAATGAAGAAGCGCGCCCGGGTAGACTTCAAGAGCTCTTGCTCTGCCTATCCTCCTACTTCTTGGGGGTCATAGAAAGATACGAACCGCCTACTCTTTAAAGGGTTGGTGTGGCATTAGATTGTTGAAAATGAAAGCGGCTTGTCCTCACTAATAAAAAACAGCAATCCCTTCCCCTTCTGTTTCCTCACTTTTCCGAAGTCTCTTCGGTATACCTTCAATAATACAAGCAAGCGCAGGAAGGATAAACACTAAAACCCGGGCTAAATCGCCCTATCTAAGCAGCCTTTCCCCTCTCCTCTACTGAGTACTCCTTTAAATCTAATTTCATTCTGTGTCTGTCGCTATCGCCCTATTCTCTCTCAATTGCCTATCCTTTCTAGATGAGGGGGAGTCCCTTAGCAGTAGCTTCCAACACTTAAGATTGACCTCCTCAAGTGCCAGATATGAATGTTTTCTTAATTTCATACGGGACTACTTACTTACCTAAAGTTCACTTTTGGCTTACCAAAAAAGTTGACTGAAGGAACTGACCTAAGCATAGCTCTCTCTCTCAAATACAAATGTCAAGAAAGGGATTCCTTGGATAAGTGGAAAAATGCTCAAAAAATCCTTTCCTTTCATTTCTCTTTGAAGGCCTTTGTCCTACTTATAGTATCAGTCCTCCAGCCTATACTTGTGTTTTTATATTAACCAATACAACATGCCTTTGTTGGCCTCAAAAAAAAAGTTATTCAAATCCACTAAGTGCAACTGGAAGGTGCGCATTCCCTCTTCTGAACCGGAACAAGAAAGAGCTCAGACCACGGCTTGTGAACAGCTCTCCTCAACTAAGGCCACTACTCTTACTAAAAGTCTAGTCTCTCTCAGGTCCAGTTTCGATCTCATAAGTAACTATTAATAGGCCCCCGGCCGGCCGGAAGAGAAGATATTCAGCAACCCGAATTTCCTGTCTTAAGACCTGAACTCAAAAGAGAAAAGAGACCTGACTAAAAGAGATCTCACTTTTCGACGATTGAACTTTGACTTTTTATATCCCGATTGGAACTGGACTTAAACGTCTTTGGATCCTGGCTTAGGGCCGCTTTCACTTTCATATCAAGGAACGTCGACTTGCCCGCTTGCATCTAGAAATTTACTTTCCGAATCCTTGCCTCCTGGCTTATATTCAGCATAGGCCCACTCATAAGAAATAAGACAGACGTTCAACTCCCTAAAACCCGTGTATTGAGAGAGTCAATTCCATATCAGTGGCCTTGGGGAAATGCCCTACCTTCAGTAGAAGATTACCTAAGTGATTTTTCAAACCTGTCCTCTTCGGCTTCCCAAGATATTTAGGGAAAGGTGCGTCACCACTTGACTCTAAGGAAAAGGTGGCCTTGTCTGCCACCGCTTTGCTTGACGACGGAAACGCATCGTCAATTAAAAGGTCCTCGCCTTGGACTTAGTTGGAAAGGGAGTGTTCGCAAGTCCCCTTGCTTGCGAACTTCTTAGTATGGCGGAGGTAGCCCATTTCCTCACGTTTTACCGGTGTCCCCAGACTTCACTCTTTCAACAACTTGTTGCTTTCTAAAGAGTCATGCATGCCCCTTTCCCTGTCTCCAAGTGGTGGATCCACCGATTCACTGAGTGACTTTTCTTACCGCTGTCGCTGGAGTCCCTTCTCTTAAATGGTTTTGGTGTTGCGACTGGCCCCTTGTTTTGCCGGATTGAGGAAAGCCTTATATTCTTCAAACAAGCGAAGAAGGCCCTTCTATCCTTTCTATCTTTTAGCAAGCGCGCTAAGCTTGCAATCAAAAACAGCGCTAACGAGCAATAGAGGGATGCGCTCATGGCACGGCGTTCTTCGCGCAGGCAAGCCTGCGCCCTTGCTTCTTGCTTTTCGAGCCGAGCTTGCTGGTAGTGAAGTGGTCCGTGAAGGTTAAACTAGACTTTGTGGGGTGGGGTTAAGCCAGCAGAAGTATTCCAAGCCACAAAAGCAAGAATCGGTTTTTCGTTTCGATCGACGAATGCAATCGTACTTTCACTGCTGGGACCGGCTTTCATAAAGCACCTTTGGGGTGGGCCGCAGCTACTATTGGGATCCAATTTCGAGATCAATTCGACATGAAACTCTTAAGCAATGATCTTTATCTATGTCATTTTTTCTCTTGCGCGGATACCAAAGACGAGCTTTCGAGAGTCACTAACTTATCCCTTGACCTCGTTTTCTCAAAAAGAGCTGTGCGGGCAAGTCGATCACCGTCAAGCGGGAGGGAATGTTTTATTTACAGTTGTTGTAGAACGACTTATTCCTTTCCCCTTTTCGGTCTTCAATAAGTAGTCAGCTGCGGGGCGTAGTCAACTTAAACATTGCTTGAAGCCTGGTTGGAGAGAAGCACCGTCAGACTGCAAGCAACCGGTAGTATCAGTGCGGCAGTTTCAATCATACAATGTTTCTTGTCCTACTTTTATCGGTAGTTCAGCTTGTCCTCGTTCTCCTCTTTGAATTGCCCTATTGAGTCAGGGTCGGTGCCTGCAAAATTCGAGCCGACGGGTGGTCAGGTACCGATGTGAGGTTACAATAGTAAAGTGGGGCCTTGTAACACTAGTTTGTCGCGTGGAATGACCCAACTGGACCTAGTCAGCCCCTACCGTTTTTAGCGGTTCTAGAGACCCTGAACAGAAAGAGGCCAGATGCCCAGATCCTGGACACTGCTGAACCGGAAGAAGTTGCTCGAATGAGTGTTTGGGTAATCAAATCCGAGGAGTTTGTAGTCAAGGAGAGAACTCCGAGGAGAGTGATTTTGCTCATAGAAAGGGGATCTGGAAGGGAGGGTCAACTATGGCAGTGACTGATGGTACTTGTTCTGTGAAACAAATGACTTCAAACCGCAGGGCATCCAAAGAGGTGAACCTGAGAAGAGCAGTAAGAGTAAGCGTTCAAGTACTGGTGCTAATGACCTAAAGTGGAGATTCCTCCCCTGGTTCGAATCACCTGAATGAATAGTGGGCGACAAGAATGTCAAAACATATCATAAATGTGGAATTCCTAAGAAATAGGGGGGCCCCTTCCGCGTATGCGCTTTTATTTATATTCTTCTACTTTTGAATTAGAGAATCTTTCTAAAAAATCTCTCTGCTCTCTGCAAAACGCAATTCGTCAGTTCAATTCAAGTGCACCTTGCTTTTTTTCAGGTCTAGCTTTTTCTTCTTACGCTATTTAGCTAGTGGGGCATTGGTCATAGCCGAAATTCGTCCGAGGGCATAAACCAAAATAAGAAGAGAAATAAAGGGAAGTTTTTTTTCTTCGTTTCAATCCAAATAAAGAACAAAGAAATGCACTCACACAAGAAAGTTAGAAAGAAGTGTTATAAGACTAGCACTAGACTTCTTCCCCTTTCTTTTCGACTTTTTCTCGCTCCTTTTTGTTTTTGCTTCCAGCCCGGGCTTTTCATTCTGTTTTATAGGACCCGAGGAAATTCTATATAATCATAAATGTAGAAAGGTGGGGTGACGTACTTTCCCCGGCATACTGAAAGAATCCAGGATGACGGCTTTTCAAAGCGAGTAATGGACGGAGGAGAGGGCGACTGGAAAAGGAGGCGCGACCTACAGGGGAGGAGGCTCCTCGAAAACGCAAACGAGACTAGAAAGAACATGGGAAGTAGCACCATCATAATGATGCTTCTTGGTTTTGGTCCCTCTTCGAGACAACAAAACAAAAGGACAGCCCTCTCTATATCTCGGTCTCGGTTTAGCATCATATATCGCTGAGCATTTTTTTTTTAGAAAGTCCGTATAACTTCAAAAGAATCATTCTTTATGAATCAAGTACCATTCAAACAAAGGGTGCATTGCCTCTTTGAGTGAAGAAGAGAGGGGCTTTGTATAGACACTCTTGAGCCATGTTCGTCGCCCTAGGCTTACCATTCTTTCATTTCATTCTATCGATTGGGCTCTTACTCCAAAGACATAACATGGAGCTATGTTCGATTACGTACGTCCTTGTTTGACTAAACGATCAGGTATACCACGCCACGTATCATCACCGTCCGCCTCAAGTCCAGGAGAGATAAAGAAAAAATCAAAGATAATTGTGATCGTGCCGTAAACCTTTGTTCTTTCTTCTACTTGAATCGTTTTTAGTTTCCCCTCGGTTTTACCCCACGGAGCGGTAGCTTGCTTACTTAGCGCTTGCGCTAAGGATCTAATCAGAGTCAAACTTGGATTTGAAAAAAAAAAACCTTTCCCTTATTAGCCGGAGTACAAGTGTACTCTTTTTTCTTTAGTAAAGGCGGATTAAGCCAAAAAATCTTTTTTTTTTTCGAACAGTCTCAACGTCCTCGTTGAGAGTCGCTCTGCGAGACGTCTAGTAGTTTCTGACTTGGTCTTCGAATCCTAAGTCTCAGCCCCTTCCCGGCTTGCCTCGCTCTCAGGTTGGCCTTTCTACTTGACTTAAGTAGTCTCCCTTCGTGCATTGGGTGTATTGGGCTATCCCATGGTGCGTAGCTATGATAACTCACTTCTTCTTTAGTAGGTTTCTCTACCACATCTGGTGGTGCCCCTCGTGGGCACGTTGTCCTCTCTGGGGAGGTCTGGTCTAATCGAAGTCAACTGACTCACATGGATACGGGTTCGTTTCCCCGAGCGGTTCCGCTTGAGTCTATAGCTACCTTCCTATCGCTTTTCTAACAGGTCTACTTTCAGACCGGCCAAGTCTTTAGGTTTTTTAAGTAGGTTTGTGGCTAATTCGTTTGCCTCCTGCCCCTCTTTGGCAACGTAGGCTGATGGCAAGCCCCCTCCGTGCAATGGTTTTGGGTCAGAGGGCTGTTACCCCGTGGGCCAACTCGAGGGGCTGAAGTTCGACGCATAGCTTTTTGGTGTTAAGTTAATTAGCAGTGACTGAGCACCATCCAACACTCCAGTCCTTCTGGTTTGCACTAAGTGGCTTAAGTAGCCCCTCGGGAGTCCGTTTTTCTCTCCGTCTGAGCTTTCAAAGATATACCGACCTCGTGCTCTGATGGTCAGATGTCCGTAGGGCGTCTTCTCAACATTACGACATTTCGGGTTTTCATAAATTCACAAAGATAAAGCTCTTTTCCTTTCCTCATCAGAAACAACCATATTTCCGCACCTCTTGCATTGCATTACCCATAACGAAAAGAAAAAAGAAATGAAAAAAAAAAACAGAGTTGCGCTTTTGACTCGGGTGTAACCTTTATCGGTGGAGGAAAGGAATAGCGGTGGATTCCTATAGAGCATCCAGGAAAAAGCAGATTCAATCGGACGACGAATTCTTACGTGGTCCAAGGAAATAAAAGGTCCGCTTCCACGAATTTCAAATTTCATTCATCTATCTTTAATCTCTAATCAGAATAGTTAGAATAGTCCATATTCAATTCAGGTCCATCTTGATTGATTTCTCATTTTTCGGATCTGATTGTAACAATGGAGAAGTAGGAAGACTTTGGCGATTCATAATAGAAGGGGGTATCTAGAATATCTATGTCCCAGGACGGACATAAAAGATGAATAATGAAAGATGAGGAAGAGTATACTCTGTAGTGAGATAGCAGTTCTCCTAATCGACTACTTATTATGATAATGAACATTCCACTTAAAAACGAAAAAACGACTCTCCAGGCGGTTACCTTTTTTTTTTTTTTCATAATATAATATAATAATTATATATAATTATCTAATAATAATAATAAAGTATATCATTCTCTCCTCTCTTGTACAAACAGCGAAACTAAATGGTTTCGAATCTAAATTGATTTTAGCTGTAACAACCAATTTCCTGGGGATTGTATGTTCAATCGGATCGGTCCAGAGCACCGCCCTGTCCAAGGCGGAAGCTGGCGGTTCGATCTCCCTTCAGTCCCGACGGATTCAATAATATATGGCAGCTCTCCATTTTCCTGTGAAAGGGGGGCAGGGAGCATAATTCTTCCAACGGGGGATCGTTTTTTTTTTTTTTTTCTTTTTTGTTTCGCTTCTCATCAAATGAGCTGAGAGCCACTTGACTGTAATGGAAACGGGGATTTTTTCATACTTCATTACTTCACTATAACCGATTGTGGGGGGGCTGGGGGGAAAGGGTAAGGGTGGGGAAGGTAAGGTAAAAGAGGTCAGATTTGGGTGGGGGGGGGGATTGTACAAAAAGGAAAACACGTAAATGTTGTTTTTAGCATAATTCCTAGAAAAAAAGTTTCACAATAGGTACTGGTCTGTTTTTGCACAACCCGATTCGCATGGTATTAATGGAATAGAGTCTTATTTCTTTTTATCGGAAAAAGCACTACACAAATGGAATTCTTTCTTGTACGATACAAAATGAATTTCACTCATTACATTACCCTTAAGAAGACTTTTCCAGATTCCACTTTTTTTTCCTGTTCTGGCTCCGATTTTGTGTAACCTCAATTATGAACAGTTTTGAATTTGAAAAAGAAAGATATATCCATTCAAATTTCACAACTTGACTTTTATATATCGTCCAGTACTATCCAAGGAAGGAGGATATTCAAAAAAAAGAAAACGGAATGCCACAATGTGTCTATTTTTCAGTTAGAATGGATTGCGTCGTAGCGCTTATCCAATCATAATTGTTTTAATGACTGAACTCGCTATTCACACTCGGTTTTTTGGGGTCATAATCATTATGTAGGAGAGATGGCCGATGGTTAAAACAAAAGAGAAAGGCGTTAGGCATGTGGAATTTTTTTTTGGCTATGTAGGGCTTTTTTGTTTACCGAGGGTTCGAATCCCTCTCTTTCCGCACTTTCACCTAATTCACTAATGTTAATGACCGAAATGTATCAAATAGCAATGGAAAAAATGATTCCAACAGTTAGACCTTTCTTTGATATATATTCTCTATTCCTAATTGCTGTTTTTCGGAAAATACTGGAAAGAGTGGACAAGGAATTCAAATATCCCTGCCGATGTGTTTTGACATCCCACAGCTTCGGCAGATCGCTTAGCCCCGTTCCTCTTCGGCGCAAGAGCGCTCGATCAGTGAGCTATTACGCACTCTTTCAAGGGTGGCTGCTTCTAGTCAAACCCCCTGGCTGTCTCTGCACCCCTACCTCCTTTATCACTGAGCGGTCATTTAGGGGCCTTACTGTGATCCGGGCTCTTTCCCCTCTCGACGATGGGCTTATCCCCCATCCCGTCTCACTAGCCGAACCTTGCCCCGTATTTTGATGGTCATATCTAGGTATTCAGAGTTTGCCTCGATTGTACCGCCCTCGCGTCCGCACCGAACCGTGCTTTATACCCGCTAGATGTCCAGTCAACTTCTGCGCTCACGCATTTCGTTCGGGGAGAACCAGCTAGCTCTGGGTGGCGAGTGGCATTTCCATCACACACACCCCTAAACCACAACTCACCCGCTGATTCTTCAACATCAGTCGGTCCGGTACCTCCCTTAGTTTTTTCACCCAAGCTTCATCAGTCCATCTGGTCATGAATAATCACCCGGTTGCGGGTCCATAAAGCAGTGACAATTTCCCTATGAAGACGTATCGCTTTCGGCTACGCTGCTCCGGTGGGTTCCCTTACCAAGGCCCACTGCCTATGAGTCGCCGGCCTCATTCTTTCAAAGACAGGCACGCGGGGGACTCAGATGCGAGAGCCTCTGCCCCAAAGACTACTATGCAACTCATCAGGAGAACCAGGCCCACACCAATAACCTCCATTGGGGAACCAGTCTTACGCTTTCAGGTCTAATTGTCACTCCCGGGGTTCTTTACCCTCACGGTACTACGGGGTCGCTACGGTCGCACCAGAACAAAGGTGCGGTTTAGTCCTTTCAAGGTGGGTCCTGCCTTGATTCACACGGGTTTTGCCGGGTCCACGTGCCGGGGGGCCATGTACTCGGGTCAGAGCCTAGCTAGGGCATTGCTTTCGGCTACTGGACTTTCGCCTCTAGGGTGGGTGCAGCTTCGGGGTGCTTTCCCTAGGCACGACGCTTTGTATTGCTCTCCCCACAACCCGCGTTTTGTCCACGGTGAGTGCACTCCCATTCGCCCGCCGCTACTACGGGAATCGCTTTTGCTTTCTTTTCCTCTGGCTACTAAGATCTTTCAGTTCGCCTGGTTCTCTCTTGCCTGCCCATGGATTCAGCAGCAGTTCGAAAGGTTGCTCCAGAGTGCCCTCCTGGGCTGCAATCCAGAAGAACTGGAAGCTCGAAAGGACCGGTCAAAGGAATTGATCCAAAGCTCGAGTATGGTACGAGGATCCACTCCGTACCCTTTCAAGGAAGTTTAACGCAATGATAAGCCCCGCCTATTTATTTGCATAGTTGAAAGTCAAACGAAGCGAGGTGACAAAACAAAGAAAATCAACAGGAGAGGAGATAGAAGCCTTAAAGGCCTGGCCGATTCCAATTCCAATAATGGTACGATGCTTTAGGGCGGCGAGATTCCTCTTTTATGAGATTAAAGATTAAAAGATGGGATACTTTTCGAATCTGCCATAAGGGAAAACGCGGATGAACGAAACACTTTAGATTTATCTATCTACGCTCAGCCAATCTCTTATGTGAGGGTGGCGACGGTCAGTTCCTAGGGATTTGAAAGGAAACTGAAAAAGGATACTTTATCGAATATGCCAGGCCCGCGTCTTCCATCAGTCTAGAGAATACGGGTCTCTCAAGGGGTCGGGAACACTGTTAGCTGGATTCCAAATCAAAGAATGCAGACATGGGAACTGAATAGATAGCTTGGGGCACGGGAGCTTCCCTTAAGAGAAGCGTTCATTCATATGGCAGGAGAAGGAGAGGGAGAATCAACATCTTCAGCGTAGGGAACTTTTTCTCATATTCTAGAAGTTCTAATCGCCTCTAAGTCCAATAGCGTTCCGTTAGATAGGAACAGATTTGATAAATACTGAGAACTCTCGGATAGAGTATTAGAACGGAAAGATCCATTAGATAATGAACTATTGGTTCTAAGCCATCTCTGACGATTAATCAACAATTCGAAGTGCCTTTCTTGCGTATTCTTGATAAACCAGCGTTTATATATAGATGTAGGAGGATCCATTTGGGAAGTAAGAAGCCCCTTTGACATCTCTTCATCTGCAAATAATTCTCGATGTGAAAACACAGAGCCAGGGGGCTGATCTTTGAATAGGAAAAAGAGTGGATCTGCAGGGTCCAAAATGAATTGGCTTATTCGAAAAAGGCCTTGTTCTTTGGAAGATCTATCTCGTGTCTGGTACTGCATGGTTCCACTCTGCAAGAACCCCGAATCAGTCTCTTGAAGCTCATCCTTTTCATCATAAAGGATCCGCTTGCCCCGAAATGACCTGGACCAATAGGGAAATCCCAATTCATTGGGCCTTTCGATACAATCAAATAGAAAGCCCCAAGGGCGCCATATTCTAGGAGCCCCAAACGATGTGATTGAATAAATCCTCCCTGCGAGGTAAGGGCTCCTTCTCCCTCCCCTTCTTCAAACTTCGATTCATATTTTTCATAGAGAAATCTCTGATCAAGGATAGACCAAGAGCCCTTTTGCATCATATCTAAGGGACTCCGGTCGGGGTGAAGGCATCATTGAGAAATCCCGTTTATGCCGTTCACCTGCTGCATGTATTCGAGTCCTGGGCGGCACGATTACCTCTCATAGCAGGTGTATAAACGATGGGTCCGCCGGGTTGAGAGACCCGCGAACTGGGTGTGCTACCTATCGCTGGTAAACTTTAATGTAAAATACCATGATTCTAATAGCCCAGGTTTGATTTCTACTCGACTCTTTAAGTGTTCAAAATTTTTACCATGATCACAGCCGATCAAACGACATGATGATAGTCTAAATCAAAACTGGTTTGACCGCCTCTACGACGATGCGCCTATTCGGTAGGAGGTAAAAATGTACTAATACGGTTGTGGAAGGGCTTGGATCTTTTTCAGAACCATTAATTAAATCGTCTACTACTAGTGTTCAGGTGATGTAGCAGAGGTGAATACAAATTTAGGTTTCCGGTGAGGTGAGGCAAATAGTAGTTCCGATCAAGTGGTTTAGTGAGGGCGACCGCGAAAGTCACCGAATGGCTCATTTAACGTCTCTGGGCTTTTCTTCTGCTCTTTCATTGGATTAGTTTTTCCGGATAGGGAGAAGGGTCCAGCACCATCCATCCCGGTGTTAGGATATATTTGTATTTAGAATATTAATGGGTAATAAAACACATGGAGTCATTTTTGCATCCTTGCATCAATACCCCTAGCACCGGGTATCCTTACGCCTGCCACCAGGCCATAACCCGCAATTACACCATACATACCAGCCGTCGCCATACAGTCTCTAGACCTCATCTTTTAAATGAGACGAATTTGTGTACGTATGGGCTTCCGCCATCCCTCTTATATGCGATAGGCATTTTGCTGCGTGCAAGCATACTATGAGCGACATTTTATAGGCGGGAAGTATCCTTGTATCTTGCTTGTTCATCCTCGGGGAACTGAACTCTCCCTTGAGATAGGAAAAAAAGATTGAGGTCGTGGACACCTAAGAGAAGATTATCTTTTCAAGGCTAGAAGTGCTATAAGGAAAGTAGGTGAAGAAAGGAGACAAAACTATCCTTGCTAATACCTGACAGTTTACTCAAATGGGCGTTTTGCACTTGATATTTCTCCCCAGCTTCTTTTCCTACGATTCTATTCAAGAAGCCCCGCTAGTATGCCTCGAGAGGCCTGCGCTAACTCTTTTTTTTCCTTACCCATATATCACGTTGTACCCTCAAAGCATGCCTTTCAAGTAAGCGGCTTTTCAGTCAATCTTGTCCCATCTTGTCCCGCCTGGCTCGTTAGCACGTGCCTCGGGCCTGCCTCTCTTTTCCAACAATCTCAGCCGAGTGCTTTCGTTCCCTCCTTTTAGGCGAGCTACTTCGTTCAAGCCTTTCTCTTTTCTAAATTTTGGAAACACTTTCGGCCTTGAACTCTATTCGTTTGACCGTCGCAAACCCTTCTCGACCGTGTCCCTTTCAGACTCATTCCCTTTCTCTTTTGAAAAATTTTAGTTCAAGCCTGTCGACGACTCATCTCCAACTATATTCCGGCATCACTCCTAGACAGGAAGCGCAGGTTCGAGGCCCAGCTCGTGAAAGGCCTTTGCTTATAAAGGAGAATGAGCCTTCTCTATCTCCGCACTCTAATTTGTAACATGCTCTGGGGAAGCTGTTCAGTAAGAAAGATTCGTATCCGCTAAGAGCAGCTAGGGCTATTAGCAGCAATCTTCTTTTACTACTTCCGGCGACTGAAAGGGAGAATAGACTCTTTATTTGCCTTAGTTTGGCGAAAGACCCCCCGGAAATCAAGAATAGAAGATACAGTTTCTAACCGTATACATCTCCAGATTCAGCGAATGGAGCCAGGCAGGTTTATCATGCTGGAAGTCATTCCCCGGCTAGCTGAGAAATGGAACTAATCTTGCGACTTCTTTCCCTAGATTTCATTCCTTCCTTACGGGAAGTTCTCATTTCGAGGATTTGAGAGGATCTCATCCGGCTCTAAAATCAGCGAAAGAAGGGTACAAGAAGGTCCTCACCCGGCGGACCATAAACACTTTACTAAGCGACCAGTCAAATTAGCATTATACTGCTCTTGGAAATCGAAGTAAGGGAATTGGAGACTTCCCAATCGGAGAGAAGAGGATTGACCTAATCACTTAGGAAGGAATCGAAACCATGAATTCAGCTTCGCCGTCTTAACCTTCCATCCAATCTGATTCTGATTCCGCGAAAGTCTTTCACGGTTGTGATTACGATCACCCAATATACCCTCTTAACTGCCCTAGCTTCTTGCCCATCGGGCATGGTGGCACATCCTTCTTGATTGGGCATCTTTCAGAGAGGAAACTGCATATGAATCAGGCACACTCTAACCCCTTCCCTCCTAGAGGCGGGTGCTTTACTTCCTGCTCTTTGTCCATTCGGAGAATAGGGTCTGAAAGGACAACTCTTAATAAGATTAGATGCTCGACCCAAACTATTAAATATCTCCTGATTCTCTTAAGGCCACAAATCACGAAAAGTCGGGCAAGAGCGCTATCAAAGACTGTTTCCCTGGAAGAAGAGCTGGGCAAAGCTAGGGAATAATCCTTTTCATCGCTATAGGCAGATGAATTTCGACATCAATAAAGAGAAAGACTTCTTCTAAAATGCTAAGATCCCATTTTCATTCTTCTGGTTCCGTGGAAGGTGAAAGGGCTAGGGAACGACACTCCGGGCACATAACTCCTGGGGACACTCCTCCAGGGACATAACAGCATTCTTCACACCGCGAGCTTAGGGCATTGATTAAGGATTCCCCCCCACCTCAATAAACAAACATCATTTGATGCTTCTGACACATATGATATGAAAGAAGATGAGTCTTTATTCGCCTTATCAGGCATAGTTTCTTTTCAAGAAAGAGGCAGAGGATATGAGCTTGACACCGCAGCTAGGCGTGGTTCCGCAGACTGTATACGTGGTAGGGCCCGCTTCAGAAAGTAGGTTTCCAAGCCCGCAGATTCAAGAGTTAAGTTAGAGGCTGACTAGTTAAACAGGAAATTCAAATGAAAGAAGGTTCTTTCACCTTATATTGATTCTTTGTTCCTGCTTCAACTCATAGATGACTACCCGAGGATCACTCACTCTACTATAAGACCACTAAGAGGGATTAGATTACCAACCCCTCTTTCTAACTATAACTTCAGAACAGCTACGCTTGTCGCCCGCTAAAGTAAAGCAATTGTCGCAGCTCCAGCTGAAGCAATTGTCGCAGCTCCAGCTGAAGCAATTGTAACTGCTCCGGTGGATCAGAGCTACTCGAAAACCGTGATAGGTGCTTGAGATCAGAACTGCTTACAGCAGCCTTGACCTGGTCCAATGGAAAGGGAAAGCTGAAAGAAAAGAGAGTTTCAATCCACAAATGATCCGATACATATAAAGATGCTACTTGAACTCGACTCCGTGAAACCTTGTTTGAGCGAGAGGAACGGACAACAGATAAAGAGTTGTAGCTAGGTCCTATAGAAATTGGAATAAGAGCTTGCCGGTCACGTGGAAGGTCTTCGGGGAGCCAAAAAGCGCTCCATACGAGGCCGATCCGATCTCCATTGTGTAGCCCTTCAAGTGCTGATAGACCGCGAGCTCCTGTTGTTTTTTATTGGCATGGACTGAACATGGTCCCTAGCTGTGAACGTATGTGTTGACTTCGTGAAACCTTAGTAGGATGGTTCACTGGAGATGCAGTGTGCTCGGCTTTTCCGTTTTTTCTTTGTCTTTGCCTCCAACAGTTGACTGGGCTATAGCTAAACCTGCCCTTTGTCTAAAGATGTGGTTCACGGATAGTCGATGGAGAGTACCCTTCCTCTTGGGGCATGCCGGCAACCTTGCGGCTGAGAACTATCTGGTGCGGGAGTAATCCATCGAGCTGAATGCTTGGTTGAGTATTCTATCGCGCCTAGTAAAACAGGCATCCCTATACCTATGTGTCTTGTGTGCTTATTAGTGCCATTGAGGGGTGGCCGAAGGTTAGGCGTACACATGGGCTCATCCCCGCCATCGATCTATAAATTTCCATTTTCCGCAATTTTGGTTGTCAAGTCGAGATATGAGTGTATAGGGGCGCCAGACTCCCTGTGCTGTGATGGGTTCTGCCATGTGAAAGCGGTGAACTGCTTGTCAGGGCTAGGCTAAACCATGATGCTGTGTTACTAGGCTTCGCCTCTCCCTTCACTATGAAAGTCTCGCTCCTATTCTTTAAGAAAAAGAAGATGGAAACTGAGCTTGATTATCTAATGGAAGGGAAGGAAGAAGTGGACTTTGCCTAAAGTAATATCGCTGGGGGTAGTAAATGAATTTTTTTCATAAATAGTAAGATTCCATTTATTTGTCCTGCCCCCCCCCCCCCCAAAAACAAAAAAGAAGAGAGACTTGTTGGGAAATGTGCTTGGTTTTGACCAGAAAGAAAGAAATGTGAGTCTTTGTGCATTGCTTGGGGCTAACAAACTTGGACGAGTGTTGTATGGCCTACCTAGTGATTTACAAGTACCAGCTCCTGCACTGACCATCGTAAACCCCTTCCGTTGTAACCGAATATAGATCTGATTTTAAACGACCAGGTACAGCATATGATTCGATCCATTAGGTTCTTTTTTTTTCCCAGAAAGAAACGAGAGACAAGAAAACATTTTGATTCGATTAAAAGGAACTCATCTCAATAGACGCAAGATCCAATTTCGGGTCATTTTCTGGTGAACATGATCTGCCATAATCTCGTCGATCCCTTCATTTTATGTGCCAGAATAGAGAGAGATTGGTAGGAAAGTGAAGAGACGCTTTTTGTATTGATTAATCAAGGGAGGGGAAAGCGCATTATTCTTTGGAAAGCCCGGTTTCCTCTCCTTTGTCTTCGAGCTTTCATTCCTCAATCCACTGATTCCTTCCTTCATATACCTCCCCACCAATAGATAGAGACAAATAGGAATAACCGAACCACGTCTACAAAATGCCAGTACCATGCAGCTGCTTCAAAGCCAACGTGATGCTCCTTGGTCAGATGACCAAGATATTGGCGAATACCACATATGATCGAGAAAATAGTACCTATAATCACATGAAAACCATGAAAGCCAGTTGCTAAGAAAAAGGTAGAACCATAAATACTATCCGAAATAGTGAAGGGTGCTTGATAATATTCCATTCCTTGAAAGCCTGTGAATACTAGAGCCAGTGAAACGGTAGCTACTAAAGCGTAAACTGCTCGTTTTTCCTTCCCCGCGAGTATAGCATGATGAGCCCAAGTTACGGCAGCTCCGGATGAAAGGGGAATAAGGGTATTAAGAAAAGGGATTTCCCAAGGATCTAAAACCGCAATCCCTTTTGGGGGCCAAATACCTCCGATCTCTACCGTAGGTGCCAAAGAAGAATGAGAAGAAGCCCGAAAAAGTAGGCAAAAAAGACATACCTCCGATATACGATCAACAGAATAAAACCATATCGCTGTCCTAAGGTACTACTTTGGTATGATGTCCTTCGAACTTGGATTCACTTAGAAACATCGCGCCACCATACGAACATGGTATATAGGAAATATGAGCCCAAACTGGAAGTTTGCACCCCATTGAAATGAGTGTCATGTACATCACACCCGCCGAGGTTTTTGCCAAAGCTCCGAGTGAAACCCGAATAGGCCATGGACTTTGGATCTACCAAATTGATAAGAATGCCTCTGAGATTGGAATCATAAACCACTTGCCTCGGTTCTTTACAACCCCCCCTTAACCCCCACCCCCTAAAGTAGTAAGTAAAGAAGGGCCTTTGGGGTCCTCAATTTTCTTTCTATCTGACACCGGACAAACAAAGAAATAGGAAGGGATGGTTCTTTCATTCCATTGATAGAAGTCACTAGACTAGAAAAAAGACTCTCTCCTATTACTTTGGAAGAGATCGTGGTTTTGACCGAGCGAACTACGTGGGGAAAATAGACCTTATTTCTTTGAAGCAAGATTTTTGGAAAGTAACAATTCCATTCAGTTCGCTTTCGGAAAACTTGCTGGTCGCGGATTAGTTCGTTCTGCGCCGCCAGCGGCCTCAACTCAAAGGCGCAGGTTGATCTCTCTGGTTGAGGCTGCATTCATTTATTTATATTCAACTTGACACGTGGGAAGGGCTTACTCTACTAGTGGCTCGGCTTGGTCTCGCCCCCTTCCCGCACTATTCCTCCCCACTAAAAAGAGCGATTGAGAATCTCGAGAACCTTTCCGAGCGTCTGTCTTCGCGGGGCGATTGGAAAAGAAAGGAGTATTTCATTCTTTTACTGCCTTCCATTCCACTATTCTGATCGAATTAAATTGCTCTTCCGACAACCAAGTCATAATGAGATTAAAACCGAATGCTCCTTGCCGTGTTGGAACATTGATTAGCACTTATGTCTTCCCTACAGTGAGACCCACCCAGATGCTAATGTACAGACTTAGAGATCAAATAGAATATGTTTCTTTCCATTCCTCGTGAGCCACTTATTTCTCCGAAACAAGAGATTAAAGTCATCTTCCTCCTTTTTCCCAAGAAGTCGACGGCGTTACACCATTGGGATACTTCGAATAAACTTGAGTACATATAGGATACACCGGTGCTAAAACCTTTTCTCAAGATATCTTCCAAACTGTTGGGGTCGTTGCTCCGGATCTTGTTCTCCCGGTGTGAAACCAGTTGGTTCCGTAGTTTTAGAATTCTGCTGATCCCAAGTACCTTACTCATCTCCATCAGTGCATAATAGGTATATAGAAAGTAAAGATGAACGGCATGACCCGAGATTGTGTGAAATCCTGTGAATTTATCCGAGTTGAGGCATTCTTCTTGATTGATTGAGACAAAAAGATTCCCTCAATACAGCTGCACTTCATCCGTCAGCCTGTCGAGTAGTGAAGAGGTTATAATTTAGTTGGTTTTTGGACCGACTGAAAAGCCATGGGATCAAAAAAGGCAATCATCAGAATTGAGACAATAATTCAAAAAATCTTGTAAACCTGGATATCTTTACCCCATTGAATCCAAATCTGTACAAAAAAGCGAAGACTCCCCTCAAGAAGATTTTTCGCTCAAAAGGCATGGCGTGGGATTCGCCAACAAGTGCTGAAGCTTGTCTTCAAGAAAGTGTAAAAGCCTCCTTTCTTATGTTTGAGTAAGGGATTCAATTAATATAATAATAGAGGAAAGATTCTCTTCTTCAAGCATTAAGTTAAGGAGTTTGTCTTGGACAAGGCCCTTTCTCTCTAATACTTGAAGTTCGAAATACTCTTGATCAAAGAAAAGAAAAAGCCGCAAAATTTCAATTCCGGCGTAAAATAAATGTGGCGCATTTTCGCGAACAAGGGCAGCATAGTCTCCCGGAGTGTTCTGAGGCGGTAGATTATAGTACGTACCATTCTCCAAGAGTCTTATACGCCGATATATTTCCGCCTCATTCTCCGCGGCAATAACGTTTCTAAAAGTTTAGAGTGATTCCGAACTCGATTCAGATTCCAGGCGGGGAAGACTTCCTGATTCTCTAGTCGAATTATCACTTTCATTCGACGATACAAATAAGATAAAGGCTGTGGGGAGTGCTAGAAAAGCCAAAAAAAGTCCATAATGAAGAATCTCAAAAGGCAACTAAAAAGGGAAAGGAGGAAACACATAATGTAAAATAGAATCAGACTTTTTTTTCTTCTTCTTCTTATCAAAACTACTGTGATAATGAGAAAGAGTAAAGAAAAAACGAAAATAAGGATCGGGGTCTTTCGAATTATTTTTTTTGCAGTTGAAGCTGCGGTGGAGGCTTCGGCTTGGCTCCCAAACCCATGCCATTTTCTTTATTCTTTTTCATTTTTTTAGTAACAAAATAAAAGAAAAGTAGGACCAAACCGAGAGTTTAGTATCATAAAAAAAGATGGATGTTGGTGAAGAAAAATACAAGTTTTCCATATGAAATCCCCATTCAATGGCACATCTCAATTGTTCAGGGTGGGACTGTTACAATCAATTCCTCCACTCATCAACAACAAATTCCCCTGGCCATACACACCCCTTTTGAAAGTCCTCACGGGCCATTCATTTGTGTAAGGATGATAAGGATAGTCACCAGTTCTTCATCATTACCAGCAGACAATGCTTCGCGCAAGCTCTCTTACCGACTCCATGCTGGTTGGCAACTAAGACCATTTGCATCCATGATTTCTAGATACTTTGATCAACAGAAATTTTCCAATAACATTTGCCCGATCATCGGGGCTATAATTGGCACATTATTTTCAAAATGATTTGTTGTGGGGAGAAAGTTCCATAAGAAATGGTTGATAGATAGAAGGGATAATGCTTGCCGTGACAAAGAGGGGCTCTAAACCAGTCCTCTCCTGTCCTCTCCTTTTTTTCATTCCTTCAAAGACCATAATAATTCTTCTTTTTGTGTAGAAGGACCACAATATTCTTCTTTTTGGGGTTAATTTTTTTCAAACCGGTGAATCGTGATTATTCATATCCTTTTCCGTCTGCGGTTGCGGCGGAATGGAAGAAAAGTAATGAAACCTGCGATGGCTACTGAATAACCTCCTTTTACTTTCTCAATAATAAAGCCTTTGATCTTTGCCTTCGTTCGCTCAATCTTGTTCAGTTCCATCCAAGCTCGGTTTTGTCTGAATCTTCGTGGAAGAAGAAGAAGCGGTTCACCAGCCACTACATCTGTAGATCCCACCAAATCATTAAACCTGGCGGCTGCTCGCTCTTTGATCAGTGATTCACCGGCCACTAGATCGATTTAAGAAATCTCTCCAAAATCTATCTGCTCTTTGAATCAGTGATTCACCGGCCACAGAATCCAGATCCCACCCTATTCCCTCAACTCAAACCTGTTGGCTCGGTTGATTTGCACCCCTTAAGTCGTCATCTTGCATACAATTACTTGGGGTCCCAAGTCCTGCATCCACCAAGAACATTTCTTGCCTAAGCGTAACACTTCAGATTGTAGGGCGTTTCCTTTCCACTCATAGAAAAAACTGAATTCGATCTTTGGAATAATCGACCCAAGCTCATCATACCTTTTTTGTGACTCGACTCAGGATCATCATAGCCCTTTTTTGTGTGACTCGACTCAAGCTCATCATACATATTCGATTTCCGCTCTTTCTTATGCTCGTAGGTCAGTCTATTCGACTTTTCTTTCAAATCCTCTCTTTTCCGCTTTTGACTATATTTGGCCCTGCCAAGGGTAGAACCTGGGTGAAACCAGGCATACTGCTTTTTTGACTTGCACACTTTCTTCTCTTAATGGATTTTTGGCTACTTTTCTTTTTGATAGTATTGGTCCTCGTTTAGAGTATCCAGTCTATCCCTCAACTAATCCACTCGTGGATGCTTTGGTATAGTAGTCAGTCTGGTAGTTGAGACTTCGCCCCTTCTTCTTACAGTAAGCCGGCCCAACTATTAATATTGATGCGCCAAACCTATGCTTTAGGCGGCTCTTACTAGCTAGGGCGGAAGAATATAGTCCACTAGCTACTTTTAGTCTTAGCAGGCAGCGCGGTCAGGAATGAATGTTATACTAAACTATCCGCCATTTCATTAGGACAGCACTTGCTTAGTCTTTTTCTAGCTTGATTGCGAAGCATGGTTTGGGAAGGTCAGCTGAAAGACGGTATATATCAACATTCAAACCTATTCCTTTGTGGCTGGCCCCAGTGCTTAACGCCAGGTTCCCTCCACATCCACATACATATGAAAAGTAAGCCAGCCGTATTAGCTCATCAACTCGCCTTAACGCACCCTCACTATATAGGTGCGGACTTGCGGCGTACGGTATCACTTGCCTAACAGCTGCCAAAAGCGGAAGCTTCAATGTTGACGGGCTTATTGTCTCTTTTCTTATCTTAAAAAAAGGGAAAATAAGAGAGGGATCACTCCTCGGGCAGTCGCTAACCGTTGCGCCTTCCCTTCTGCTTACACCATTTCTTTGTGAATGCTCCGCTTTGCTCTTTGTCGCGCTACTTCCGCTAGCAACCGGCTTCGGATTCTCCTTAAGGCACCGTGTTGAGTAGGGATTTGAATAAGCAAAACTCTATTTTTGGGTGCTCAATGTGGCTGGAACTCTACTCATCTCCCCGGCTCGCCTCCGCTCTATGCCCAAAGCTTCAACTCCATCACTTGGACAGAGGTGGATTTGAACCGACCACGCAGGCTCGGTTGCGAGAACGGTCTCCATTGCCTCTGCTGCCCCCGCCCCAATATACGTGTTTATCACCAACCCGCTTTACTACAAGAATGTACTCATGATGATAAATCAAAGAGTCTTGTGAATGCCCAGTTCTCCTGTCTTCTTCGGGTCCTTAATAGAACTCAAAACTAGGTTTCTTCTGTATATAAACTATATCTTTCTCTTCCTCAGAGATTGAATTGAAAGTCGACTGAATGTGATGAAAGGTTATATCTTAACACATTCAAGTCGAATATAGTATGAAGGCTTTCTCTCTAAAGGCCGGGTGAGGACTCTTGCGGCATTAAGTAAGGAGTTGGATAATCAAGGCGCTCCACTTCGTCATCTCAGCTCCTTTTTGTTGCAAAGGTTTCAAAGATAAGATAGCAGAGGCGACCAAAAAGCTCCGACAAATTTCTAGAGAGCGTACCCTTAGTTTTTCGACTCTTTCTCTCTTTCCTAAAAACGTAAAACGAAAAAAGAAAAGAAAGGGGGTGCGGGTCAAATCCGCATCTTTGCGCCCGTTACTTACGTCAAGGTGATGGTGCGTCCGATACAATGATGGTTAATGACATTCTCAACAGCAATCTGTAAGATCTCGAAGGCTTACTAGACGGAATTGATCAAAAATGAAAACTTTGATATTTTCTTAGAAGGAGATGAAACTACCTATAGATTTGTATGTAAAGTGCCGATTAAAGAGAAGCTGGCATCCAATCAAGAAAGAATCACTTCGGACAATGTCACTGAGCTTCCCCCTTGTTCTCTCTTCTTTAAGCTAATGATGAAGCGCAAACCCTAAAGTCAAAGTAAGTCCATGGAAAAGCATCTATTTTTTCCGTTCAAGAATAGCTTGTAAAGATGGGGTGAGTCCCTTATAAGATCTTCCTTTCTTCTCTTTTCTTCTATTAGTTAGCTTGGATTGAGAGAAAGCTCCGCCCAATAGCGCTTAGCCACCCATGTGTGTGTAGACCGAAATGGTCTCGCGAAGCCGGTCAACGGTAGCCTACCTAAGAGCAAGTCAAAACTACGAGAAGGGCGCGAGAAGTTTTGTGAAGGTAGAGAGAGATTTTCAAATCAGACTTCAAGTTGGTGTGCCGCGTGTTAAGAAGGCAGAGACCGCCCCAGGCTTCGCCCTAATTCCCATCTAAGGTTGAATAAGATTAGATTAGTCTCGCAAAATTCGTTCTCGAATGATTCATCGATGGAATTAGGCCTAGTTGTATGAAAATTTCTTGTGATTCCCCTCTTTCTTCGACGAAGGCATACACGCATCGATAGGGAACCCAAAGAAGGGCTAGAAAAAGGAAAGCGGCACCTTAACTTAATAGCTCCATTTCTTGTTCCTGAGCGGAAGGTACGCTCAGCCCCTGATACATCGCTATTTCTTAATCCTTGCGTCCAGGGATAATGAGTCGGTGGCTCTTAAGGCTATACTCTAAGAGCCAACCGACTCATTATCCCTGGACGCAAGGATTAAGAAATAGCGATGTATCAGGGGCTGAGCGTACCTTCCGCTCAGGAACAAGAAATGGAGCTATTAAGTTAAGGTGCCGCTTTCCTTTTTCTAGCCCTTCTTTGGGTTCCCTATCGATGCGTGTATGCCTTCGTCGAAGAAAGAGGGGAATCACAAGAAATTTTCATACAACTAGGCCTAATTCCATCGATGAATCATTCGAGAACGAATTTTGCGAGACTAATCTAATCTATCAACCTTATATTGGAATGAAGGGCGAAGCCTGGGGCGGTCTCTGCCTTCTTAACACGCGGCACACCAACTTGAAGTCTGATTTGAAAATCTCTCTCTACCTTCACAAAACTTCTCGCGCCCTTCTCGTAGTTTTGACTTGCTCTTAGGTAGGCTACCGTTGACCGGCTTCGCGAGACCATTTCGGTCTACACACACATGGGTGGCTAAGCGCTATTGGGCGGAGCTTTCTCTCAATCCAAGCTAACTAATAGAAGAAAAGAGAAGAAAGGAAGATCTTATAAGGGACTCACCCCATCTTTACATAAGCTATTTCTTGAACGGAAAAAATAGATGCTTTCATGGACTACTTTGACTTTAGGGATTTGCTTCATCATTAGCTAAAGAAGAGAGACAAGGGGGAAGCTCAGTCTAATTGTCCGAAGTGATTCTTTCTTGATTGGATGCCAGCTTTCTCTTAATTCGTGCACTTACATACAAATCTATAGGTAGTTCATCTCCTTCTAAGAAAAATATCCAAAGTTTTCATTTTTGATCGAATTCCGTCTAGTAAGCCTCGTAGATCC
>JAKWJA010000913.1:0-17600 GCA_027704765.1 Solanum habrochaites
CTAGTCCATCAAGTACAAAATAAAAGAATCGCCAATACGTAATTTCATAACATATTCATAATGCCCATATCATCTAGTAAAAGACATAATAGACATGCATATTCACATATAAAGGTGACATCATCAAGAACGAACAACCACATGAACAACCCTATGATCTACTTGTAATGATAGGTAGGGTATATAGTCCTACCTACACTAAGTATCACCATTCGGTCACCGTGCTCACACTATATCACATTTGTCTTATGCATTTTTAATACATAATAATAAACAGGCATTCATTATCACTTGTCTCATGTAGATCATACCATACACCAAATAGAACATGCAACAAGTCATAATAGAACAGAACTATTCCATAGATATATTTAAATGTCATATGTCATAGTTCATGAAACAAATTATCACATATGTTAGTCATACTTCATATTGTTCATACAAGAAGTAACCATCCCCTCAATACATTTACAAGATCACTTGTGCAATGTACATATGAAGTACCATACCCCCACATATACTTACCAAACCCAACAAAAGTCACAAGCATAGTCACCCACTTAACTAATCATTACTAAAAGTGAAACAAACCATAACATTATACATAAGTAACCATGCATGAAGAACTCACACTGGAGCCCCACCTAAGATCCACTTTTGGAATGCATAAGTAAAGTCACATACCCTCACCTACACAAACTAGTATCCCTTAAGTGTCCTAGTAAGAGTTCATGTGCTGATCTTCATTCTTTCATTTTAAGCATTTCATAAACTTTTGCATAACCAACATAAATCATGTTAGCTACATGGAATACGATATCAACCCCTCAAATCGAAAAAAGGGTGTCCTACTTTCCAAGGTAGGGCATTACATTACTGACATCATAAAGGAGGATCAAAATCTAAGATTTCTATAGGGGCTCAAAGTCAAGATCTAGGAGGTTGTTACTACGAACAATCTTCATGCTAACTAACATTTTAGTTTCCACCAAATTAGACAACATAGTGTGAATCTCTCTTCCTTTTTGAAGGAACACCTCTCATTGTCAAGTTCACTCAGTGCTAAGCTAAACTCTCTTTTTCAAGTATCTTTAAGTCTTTCTGAAACATTAAACAATAAAATAGGTCTTAGGGTCTTAGACCCTCATATATCAATTAGCTTAATGGTACCAAGATGAGAATTTCCTTTCATAATAAAACCAACATCATGTGAGTTCACATTATATAACACAATGCTTTAATGTGCATGATAATTACCTTAATTCAACATAATAACACCATTATGCTCATCCCACTTTATAGGCTTGAGAATTAGGAGGATCATGGTTTATTTCATAAATTTCATAGTAAATCATCATAAAAATAGGAATTTAACATTTATTCATCATTAGAATGACTTAGAAAATTAAAAGGAACCCATTCTTAGATTGGAAATTGGGAAATTTGATCGTAGAAAACCTTTTGAAAAACTTGGACAGAACTTCTTGAAAGAAGTATTATTCAATAATCAAGGGTTAACAAACCTTATTAATTCAATACCCACGAAATTTTGAGAACTCAAAGTTCAACTCTAGCTTCAATGACTTCGTTCTTCTTCTTTGGGTTAGACAGAAGAACATTGATGTTTTGATTTGTTGTTTCGAAAATAAGAAATTAGTGACTTGTTAAGATATATAAAACTATATATATTTACTTTAAACTTTTTAAAAAAATCCCCAGCTAATAACCAATTATAAATAAATTACTTAAAATTCCTAATAGGGCAGCCCCGTCAAGGACCACGTCCACCTTCACGGTCCGTGAAGGTGTTTCACGGCCAAGTAGATGGCCGTGGTCCTATATGCATTGTCCAACTTTGCCTTAATCTATATACTTCTAAAGAATTTCCAGGACCACCTTCACGGTCCTTGGTCAAGACCGCTGGCCGTGAAGTGGTTCGTGAACCTTGAGGCAGTGAGCTGCCAATTTGGGACATACTTGGCTCTTTGTCTAAAGCTTGTCACTTTGTTCTGGCTACTTTTCCATCAGCTTCAACAAACATCTAAAACAACATTATCTTGATAGGTACTTCCCTTAAAAAGGGATCACCACACGTGTACATTACATCCAACCTCATGCACAATTCACATATCTTGAATTTAAGGATATTAAACAATGTAGGTCAAGATGTAGAATGTTCATCACAATAGACATGAATACATTTCATCATTTTATCAAATGAAGAAAACATCTATAGGGGATTATATGGGTAGGTCCCTTCCACCATAATATCTCATGCATTTCAACATGTATACAACACCATCTTCATAACAAATCACCCATACTCATGCATATCATACATAGAAACATTTAGGGTTTTAGGAAAGAGGGACATTATTTCAACACTATAATTTATTCTAACAAGTATCACCTCCACCATGAGTGGATCAGATCAATCAAACCATCGCTACATAAGAAGTAAATACTTCCACCACAAGTGGATCATCATTTCAATATAGATTACTTACCAATTAAATACCTTTATTATTAGCCTTCAATTAATTCCTCCAAGATTTAGCTTAATTTATTGATATATACTGATACAGGGAGATTCAATAGTGGAATGTTAAGAAGAATATAAGCTATTACCTACAGTTTCATGTTACATTTACACAATTCATGTTAAGTATTTAGAAAGGGGAATATTCATGGGTCTTTTAGATAATTAACTCAAAAACATAATCAATTCTTAATTTTATCCATACATATTCAAATTCAATCATAATTAATCAATTTAAATCAATAGATTTATTTTGGAACGAGAACCACGAATTGATTAAAAACCTAGAATCTGGAAACTTTGAAAACATATTTTAAAGGGCTCTTTGATGATAACTAGTCAACAATAAAGAACTCCCATAATTTAGCCTTAGATTTCCCATAAATTTTGTGTTAATATCCCATCTTTCAATCTTTTTAGATCCATCCATGTTCTTCAATGGAGGTTTGAGAGAAGACCTTTGGGAGGGAAAAGTATTTTTATTAGTTCATTAATTAACGACCTACACAATCTCCATTAACCCTACTTAAATAAATACTTAGAAATCTAACCCCCACTTAAATGAAAATTGTTAAAGACATGCATCATCTACGACCCTCCACCTACGGTCCATAGGTAGAGTTACGTCCGTAACTTTTCCTCGTAAGTCATTTCAAGGCTTCACTATTTCGGGTATAACTTTTTACTCCGTGATCGGAATCGGGAAAAAAATGGTGCGTTAAACGAAGCTCTGAATCATAGTTGGATGGATATGGACCACCTGATGAGTTTTTTTTTAATATCTATGATATGTGAGCATTTGAAATTTACCCATAACTAAAAACATAACACTATATCATTGAAAAACTATTTTTAGGGAATTTCTTTCGGGGACCTTTTTGAAGGCTTAGATTAGGGTGTTGCTTGCTTATAAAAGTGATTAATAAACATAATAAATAAAAACCTAAGCCCTTATTAGATTAACTGGTCTAGAATGGAATCATCAACTTAAACTAAACTCCATTACATGGCATAGCACTTACTGCGACCTACCTAAGGAGGTAGTATTGGGTGCTAACCCCCCCTTGTCCTGTTGCTCTGTCGTTTTATTTAGAGAGTGGATTTGAGATGATTTATTGAGGAGTGTAATAATCATTTTATGAATCCAATCCATGCCCCGTGGTTCCATTGGAGGTCGGTCAATGACCTTCGCAGGCTATGCTATTTGTTGACAACTTTTGGCCAAATGTTGGGTCCTCTTCAAGAATCTTTTGGTTGTCCTTCGGGGGTAATACCAGACTCTTTGACCGTAAACACATAACATTACATATATAAATCATCTTTAGAAGAATAAGTCCTATACGACACTCAAAACCACTTCACAGGGCGTAAAACCTCACCACAATAGTTGTATTAATTACTTTCCAGACGTCATGGTCATTTTTTTATATTTAGGCAGTAAAACATTCAAAATAATTTTGTTACTTGGATAATGTATAGAAACAACATTTTAAAATTTTTAGAATTTTAAGCTTTGTGTAAGGCTCTAGTTCAACCTACTAGATTTAGTCAAGCCTTAGTTAAGTCTTACTCATTTCTATGGGGTGTAACAAAAACACACTAAGTATGATAGACATGCATTAAAATCTGGAAAACGTCCTAAAAAGGACATATTCTGTTAAAAGCATGCATACCACCAAGTTTAAAAATGATTATCCAAATTAGTATAAAAGCATAAGTCACAAGCATATTCAACATATAGATCATCATATCATAGTAGAACTATCTCATAACTAAATATACGTTAGACTTGTGCAATGAATATATATGATCCCATAATCCCTCTTATCCTATGTCAACTTAAGCCACCATAATCTAACTTACCCATTCTTGTTCATATAAATCTTTCAATTAACATTCAGACCGGTTAAACCTTATAACAACGTTAAGAAGTCTTAAAGGAAACAACTAATAGTAGCAAACCACATTAAGTATACTTCATTGAGTAAATCATCAAAACATAAAGGGAGAACACCATAACTACTCCAAAAACATACTTGTGCATTGCATGGATGAAGAACCACACCCCACCGACACTAAGTAGTACCTCTTGAGGAGCGTTAGTTCATGAAAATTTTTTGTGGGTTTAAGCCTTAACCGACATAGACAATGTGAGAAAATCATGTAATCCGGTGTAATGCCCTCACCGAAAAGAGGTGTCCTACTTACCTTAATGTATAAATAAGATGTATTAGCTTCTAGGTGGATGCACTAGATAAATATCCTATGGGTGTACATAATTAAGATTTTAAGGAGATTGTTACTAGAAACCCCAACCTTACTCAATGGGGGAGCGTCCATATCATGAGATTGCTTTTAGAAACACGACCTTATTTAACAGGAGAGCCTCTATATCATAATCAATATGCACTCGGTGCAAAGCATTACATACAAAAATTACATGTTTATTATTAAATTAAGTTCACATGCATGAAAGAGTGACTTGACATTATATATAACACAATTCATAAAATAGCTCATAGATTCAATTGGTGAGAATAGATTTTTAACCAACTAATTCTGATTTTATGAGAAAAACACTCACAACAATCCTTCATCGTTAATAAGTCTATAATTCAGAATAACCTTTAAATCAACACAACATTATTATCATAATCATGGAAACTTCATTCATACTTCATTCATGAGTGTGTGTGCGAGAGAGAGAATACACTTTTAACAACAACACAATTATATCATAGTAATAATCACATTATTCTCAAATTATTCATAAAATATATACATAAATATCATGATCATACTGATTTCTCATAATTTTCCCTACAAAAACCATATATCACATTGAATTAATAGACCTGAAATTACTAAATTAGGCATGGAAAATAACATGATACAAGTATTTATAAAATTTATGATCTTGTAGCATTCTGCTTGCATCAATCAATACCTACACTTTGAGATACAATTTGAGAAAAATAGTGATAATTCTGGATTCCTTGAGCATTTAAAATTCACCCCCATAAAACAGAATCAATATATCGCATCAAAAAAACATATTTCAACTAACAAATCATTAAAAACTAATTTAAAAGGAATCAATGAGATTGAAGTGAAAACCTAACATTTGGGTTTTCTAGCTTTGAAATTGGGGATTATTGGAGGGGACTTTATGGGTGAAATCTACCCATAAATGAAGAAATATCATAACTTATTGAAGACATACCACAGAATTGAGGAGTAAAAGCTTCATTCTTCAACCATAGCTTCACCCTTCTTCTTCTTCGTTTCTTTTTTCTTCCTTTTTTCCTTCTTCTTCCTCTTCCTATCTTCTGTCTTGGATTCTAGAAAGGAAATTTTTTTAATAAGAAGGAACTTCTTTGGATTTTGATTTGTTATTATTGGAAAATTAAATGCCTGCGTTGGCTGCCGAACTTCGGCCCCGGGCCTTCTCTCGTTGCCTTGCCCCCCTCCCCCCCTCCCTCGCTTGTCTCCGTCACCCTCCTTCGCCTTTCCGCACATAACCCTCCTAGGCCGCACCCTTGTAGCGACCGGCTGCTCGGATCATTGTCTTTTGGCCTTTTCACGGGCACCAATGCTCGTTGTGGTTCCTGTTTTACCTTGTCCAGTAGCCTCCATAACTTTGAAATCCCTCATGCGGCGAAGGTTACCTACGAGCCTTCCCACGGTCGGTGGTCTTCCCTACAAGCCGTGAAGTGGTTCATGAAGGATTGACTGTCTTGTGGCCAGTCTTGTGTGTTTACTGCCTCATTCAACACGGGTGTCAACAACGATTTGTGAACACCCTCGTGGTAATGGAACAATGGCTAGGAACATTTTTGTAGAATCGGCCCCTTGACATGGGCCTCACCTAATTCTCTTGGTCTTTGCCTTCATCACTCTGAGTTAACCTCACCATTTAAGGCTTGATTACCTACTACTTAGTTGTGTGTTATGGCGGTTACTCTTCTATGTTGTCCTTTTAATCGACTTTGAGAACTCCCACTTGGATTAATTTTAGCATGTTCGCGTTTAGCCATATCTGAAATGGGAACAAATTATAAATATGATTAGTACCACTTAATACGACAACAAAAGTCACAAACTTCACGTAAAAGGCACGCAACTACTTAAATAATATATAGACTAGATTAAAAAAATACTAATAGGATTGTAAAAAGACACATATTATTTTTCAACAAGAATAATCTTAAATAAGAAAAGACAAACTTATCCTCCAAAAAACTCTTACAAACGTGTAACGACCTATTTAGTTAGAGTCGTTTTGAGCAGCAATTCTTTTCCTGGGAAAACTTGGCTGGCTGAGACGACGATAACCCACGACGAACCGTCATGTTTTCACGAGGACCGTCGAGGGGGTCTCGTTTCCAAAACACTTAGATTTTTCTGGAATTTGGGGTACGAAAATCGACCCTCGCTGACATTTTGTGATGGAATGGGCGTGACGGAACCGTCAGCGGCGTGACTGACCGTCACAAGGTCCTTCATTAATTTTCATTCCAGTCCTCCTGATTCTGTGCAGACTCAGCAGGACGGCCCTGTTCCGCAAGCACGACGGCCGTCATAGGCTGCGTTACCCTGGCTGGTTCGGATTTCTGTTAAATGTTTAGAGGGGCGTTTTAGCTTTCCTGCTTATAATTATAAAGTAGTGGCTTTAATATAATAATTTTAATTTCTAGGGGTTAAAGGAGCAACCTGGAATAAAATATTGGGTTACGTTTACCACTTTTATACTTAATTTGTAAATGATATTGGGTAAAAGAAAAAGGGTTTTGGAATAAGAAAAACAGAAAGAACAGAGAGAGAAGGGAAACGAGGAGAGAAAGAGAAGAACGAACTCGAAGAAAAGCAAAGACTTTGAGGAATAGTTGCTTGATCACGAAGTAATCGGTGGAGGTAGGTTATGGTTTTTTATGGCATATTCGTATAACTCTTACTAGCGAATGATTAACATTGGGTAGTCAATTGTTAAACCCTTCTATACTTTACTTTATTGTATGCGTGTATGAATGTGATTATACAATTGTGGTCAAATAACATGAGAATCTATTGAATCTTAAAATCTTGAAAGAAACCCTAATCTACCTTGTTACCTGAGAAATGGAATGGGATGCCTTGGTATAAAAGACAAGCTATGAACTAAAGTACCGTCGAATTAGTGGAACGGGTGTCACGACACCGACACGTGTGAATTAGTTGTCGGGTGTCTAATCGAAGGCCACGTAGAATTAAGGTAAACAGGTACTTGTCACAAACCGAACGAAGAATTAGTGGAACGGGTTGGTCACTACCACCGACACGTAGAATTAAGGGGATCGGGGTGTCAATAACCGACTAACGTAGTATTAGGGGATCGGGTGTCACGAACGGCGACACCGTAGTATTATGGGATCGGGCGTCACGAACCGACACGTAGAATTAGGGGAACAGGTGTCCATGAACGACACAATAGACTTAGTGGACAAGCGTGTCCACCGATACGACACGTATAATGGGGGATCGGAGTGGTCAACTGTACCGGGCACACTCTTTAAGCAGAAATTTTATACATAATTGCATTACTCTTTGGATTCTTTGAAGATGGCTAAATATAACCCAATCTAATGTGAACCTAATTCGACCAAATTGGTATGGCGCATTTGAGGCTTGAGTCCTCATTGGGTGAACTTGGCGTGGATTATTAATGATATAGAACTTGTTTTGTGCGTGCTACTGTTTATGAGTATTGTAGTTGATTTATGAATGAACTTTTATACTGTTTTCTATTTTCCAGCTTGGCCGATGATACCTACTGCAGTACTTTGGTGTTTTGTACTGACCCCTACTTGTCATGTTTCTTTCTTTGGTATTTGTGAGTGCAGCAAACGTCCCCTATCTTTCAACCTAACCGCAACTCTACAGCGTTCTTAGCAGCCATTGCTTCATCTCAACGCTCGGATCTCAAGGGTGGCTCAGGGAACGCATTCTATCATTGCCTTGGAAATCAGGTTCTTATCTTCTCTTCATGGTCTTGATGTGCCTCCTTAAAGTCCCAGCATGGACTAGTTTTTTCATTTATTTTAGTTTCCTCCTAGAAGATATTCCTTAGGATTAATAATATTTTGAGGATAGATGTTCTTGCTGGTATCTCTTGAATGACTTGTTCCAGGTTTTTGAATAATAAGTAATTGATTTTTATAGTTATTGAAGTCGATTTTCATTAAGTGAGTTTAAGTCTTTCGCATTTTATTTGTTATTTTATGGTTGAAACGTTGGGAATATAGGATTGGTTGGTTCGCTCCCATAGTGGATAAGTGTGGGTGTAAGCGCGCGGCCCGTTTTGGTTCGTGACAAACTTGTTATCAGACCATTAGTTCCGTTGGGTCTCTCATCACACATAACGAGTCTAGTAGAGTCTTAAGGAACGGTAGGGGGCGCCTTTACTTTTCCTTGAGAGGCGATATGACTTTAGGAAAAATTCCCATTCTTTTTCTTTTCCTTTCTTTCGTGTGCTTTACTGGATCCAGATGTGGTAGCTGGTGATACCAATTGGTATCCTGACCATCATCCACTGCTCTATTTTTTTCGCAAAGTTGAAACTAAGCAACGACTACGTCAACAACCATCAACCTTCTGAGACAGGGTACCGTCGTTAGCCGATGCCAGCTGTCTGTTAAGCTCTCTGTCGATTATAGTGACAAAGAATTTCCGGTGTAGAGGTCGTTTGGCGACGATCCTCTATAGAAAGAGGGTATTAGTTCAAGCACCTAGCCCATCGGTACTGTAGCGCTTTTACATCCTCCACACCTGATAAGTCAACTTACAAATGAATCTTGTGATGGATGGGGGAGAATGAACAAGTGCATAAATGATGAATTGCAACCCCGGACACCTACCCCCATGATATGATCAATCAGTTTCTCTTGCTTTATGTTTAGCGAGTTATCTGATCAGGGCCAGACCCTCAGGCACGTGTGTATTTGTGTACCTTGGGTCCTGTTCCCTTATGCTATTTTCACCCCAATCAGGTATCTACCTCCGATTCACGGGTACAACCTGCCAGGCTCTAGGGCTCCCCCCGCATGAAACGCCTCTTGGAAAATAGGAACGTTTCCTTCCCTTCCCTCCCTCCTGCCTCCTCCTCGTCTGACCACGGGCCCCTATAATGCACAATGATCCGCAGAACTTTTAAAATAATTCTTGAAATTGAAACCTCCAGTCTTTTCAAGGGTGCTGAATCTGAGGATTGCCTACTCTTATTTCTTGTTGACTGTCATGGACTCTACGCACAAGATGGGTATAGTATAACAGTTTTGGGGTTTGAAGGGTTTTGTCCCACTTTCATCTCAGTTTCAGGGAACGCCAAAATGGTGGGTGGTCGGGGCACATGTTGAGTGTCAACAAACAGAGTGCAAACCACCCGTGCTATTGACTTGGGCGTGGTCTATTTCTAGTATCTTGTTTTGGAGAAGTATATCTCCCCAGGACTTTTTAGGTAGAGGAAAGAGATGAGTATCTTGAGCCTAGAGTAAGGTAGGATTCGGTGTTACTCTCGCATATGAGGCTAAGTTGTTTTGTCCCATTATCCGGTATTTTCAGCTCCACCGTATCAACTATGTTTCCAAAGTCTTCCAGCAAGAGCGGTTCGCCGTTTTTGTGAAGGGGTTTAGGTCATAATGCAAATTTCACATCCTTACACAAGGTAGCGGCTATAGGGAAAATCCTTTCAAGAAGTGGTAGAACTTCGTGATGAGGTGGAAGAGTTGAATCCAGATGAACTTCACCATGGCATCCGTCAATCTAAAAGGTTTCGAAAGGGAGGTGAGTTTTTAATTGTTTCTTACTCAAGGTACACGGCCAGGAGTTACTCCATCTCCGCTGCTGACAATTCAGTCCTTCAACTCAGACTGTAGTTGGGGGTCCACCTCAGACCGGTTCAATATTGTCTCTGAAGGGTAGCCGCTGCTCAACAAATCCAGAGTGTGTGTTTATTGGATTGGGGGAGACGTCACATATTAGGAGGAATGGTCCAAACTAGAGTTATAGACCCCCATAGCTTAGAGTAAGGTGGTCATGGTGAGGCCCATTATTCCTGTGAGAAAGCGGTGGCCGATGTAATGGTGGCACCAAAACGCTGGGGTAACAAGCAATCTTGAGGCAGCCACCAACACAACATGGTAGTGGAACTTGTGACAGTGATAGAGGTGCCCATTGTTATTCCTTTACCTGGGGTCTGATGGAGACATCAGATGTTTTTTAAAATCACATGTAATCGTTTCCCCTTTTGGTTGTGATTGCATGTCTTCCTTTCTGTATTCGTCTGATCCTGGCCTCCACATTTTTCATATGTATCCTCCTATCATCATTCCTCATTTGCTAGCGGGTCTCATTTCTTGTTATTGCTTGACTGCCTTTATTTCGTGTTTATCTCTACTCCGGTGGGTAGTCTGTGAATATTGAAAAGGTATAAGGGTGGCTTGTTTGTCTCTGGTGACTTTTGTGTGGGAGCAATACTCCTGTACTTGGGTTTATCTTAGAAATGGTTGTCTTCGACGTAATTCCTGGGTATGAACCTTGGCTTGTCATTCATTTTCCATTCATGTCACTCATCATCACCGAATTTTGCTATCTAGAATTGTAATGCTAAAACTGTAAACAGTTGGCCCAGCTTGGGACAAGTCCGTTAATGTATGGGACAGGGTAACTACACTTCCAACTCCAGTTCGGTATCATCTTCCCTGGACTCTTCCTGCTAAGAAATGGTTAGTAAGGAAGGTGTTTGCGGCTTGGCACACTCAAAGGGATGATACTACCCAATACCTTAATTGAGTCGGTTTTCGATAGTCTGTGAGTTTCTGGATGTGTTTCCCTGCAAGCCTTCCTGGTATGCCACCGGATAGGAGATATTTGACTGTAGAATCATTCTGATCGATGTTCTTGATGACCGGTACCGCTTTACCTATTCTTGCTATACCCCATTTATGAAGGCTCTCCCCGTGAGTTAAGAGGTTAAAGTCCAACTTCAAAGAGTTGTTAGTACAGGTTTCAATTAGAACCAATGTGCATCCCTTGTGGGTGCTCCTGTTTTGTTTACGTGAAGAAAGAAAGATGAGGAGTCATCGGATGTGTTATCACACTGATTCAGATTACCGGCAACTAAATAAAGTAATTGTTAAGTTAACAGGTATCCTCTTCCTCGCCATTGATGTTTGTTCGATCAATTACAAGGTGCTTGGTGTCTTCTCTAAGATTTTACTTGAGTTCTGGTTTATCATCAAGTGAAAATACTGGGCATTAGATGTGCCCCCAAACGCTGCTTTTCACAAACCAGGTATGGGGCATATATGAATTCTTGGTAATGTCCTTTGGACTAAACGAATGCCCTACTAACACTGCTTTTTATGAGCTTGATGAACAAGGATTTTTTAAGCATATCCTGATCTCTTTGTTGATCGTATTTATTGATGATATAACTGATATACTCCAAGAGTACGAATGAAACATGAAGCGAGCATTTTAGGGAATTGTGTTGGAATATGTTGAGGGAGAAAAAGCTTTTATGCCAAATTCTCCAATTGTGTAGTTTTTTGGTTCTATATTCAGTGGTCTTCGTTCGAGGCTTGTCGCCCTTCGCGCAGGCCCTGCTGCACGATGGTTCTTTCTAGGGTGAAATGGAGATGACTTGGTGGCGGGAGATCCACCCATGTTAATCTGAATGACGAAGTTTGAACTTGGGGTAAGACCTACAATGTGTAGAAATAGAATTTTTGTTGGTTTTTTTTTCCCTTTTCACTACGGCGATTTGTCAAGGGATTCTCTTCTATTCTTCCCAATTGACTACATTTACGAATCCGAAATTTTCCATCCATTTTTATGTCCGGATGAATGTTAGTAAGCTTTAAAAAGAAACTCTACTACCTTTTTTACTAACGTCCTGCAACCTCTCCTTACCCATTTCAGTAAGAGGGTAAGAACTTTATTGTGTATTGTATTCATCCTATTCTGGTTTGGGAGTGCTAATCAGAGATAAAAATTTAATTTCTATGCTTCGAGACAATTAAAGGTGCATGGAACGTAAATTATCCGACCCATGATCGTTGGAGTTGGCAGCGGTAGTGGTTTGCATTACGCAATGGAGACACTACTATATGGGGTTAAGTGGGAAGTCTATATGGATCATCGTAGCCTCATAATGTCTTTTACTTAGAAAGATTTGAATTGAGACGAAGGAGATGGAGGAATACTCGAAAGGACTATGGATATTACCATCTTGTAATCACCCAGGAAATCTAACCTTGTGTTGCAAGAAGCCATTAAGTAAAAACCAGGGAGCATGGGTGTTAGCCCCGCTTACAAGTTTCTAGATCTGTGTCTAGACGCCCATTGGTAGAGAGTTTACAGACTCATGGCTAGGACCTTTAGTGAGGTTAGAAGTAAATAAGAATGGAGGAATGTTGGCCAGGGTGGAGGCGAGATCTTCTTTTCCTTCGCAGATCAAGGGATAACATTGATGATGAGAAACTAAGACGAAGGGGGTGTTTGTGTGGGGATATGGTGTTGCGAGGAGCGTCTAAAGAAGCGATTATGGATAGGAAGTGTTTTGAGAATAAGGAAGGGTAGTTTGGTGTACCCCGTGTTGATTCTGTGATCCACCACTATTTCTTACAAGAGGCTCATATCCGATATTTCTATATACATTCCTGGTGCAACCAGATGTTACCCCGCTGTGACCTAACGCAACACTGTGTTTGTTGGATTATAAGTTGTGACGCGCGACATGTTGTTGTTGACATTTTTTTTTTTGCCTAAATGGTTGTGTCCCAAGAATTGTCAGCAAGTAAAGTATTGAAACCCAAGGGGGGTTCGCCGAGGAATGCACTTCAGAGAGAATTGCCCTATTCTGAATGTGTAAGTTGGGGAGAGAAATTTGTGGGAAATGGACTTCGTTGTTTTGGTCCTGTAGCGCAAATTAATTGGACGTCGAAGTTTGATTCTATTTGGGTTATTTGGTGGACAGATTAACCAAAGAATCCTGCCTTATTGTTCATTTTCCGTTTGGTTGAAGGGGTTGGGTAGCTTCGAATTTTGGGTGAGTCAAGAAGTTATCCAGTGACTGTCCTCCATAATCCAGAAAATGGGTGGGGTGTTCGGGTGGAGGGGGTTGTTTTGCATGGTGGGAGTTCCACTGTTCCCATCCTAGTCACGATTCGAGGGGACGTGGATTCAGTTGTACGTTCTAAGTGGTTGTGTGTGTAAGGAGACTCAGTTTGCATGGCTTATATAGTGTACTTGGGAGAGTTGGGTGTGCATCGCTTGGTAGGAATCTGTACTGGCATGTTCAACCCTCAATACGAGCCGGATGGTCAGGTTTCTTTGAGCGATACAAATTTGGTCAGGTGTTGGAGCATATTGGGTTCTTTGCGTGGGCATTGTGTGATAGAGATTGGGTGGTGTGGTCATTGTGGATGGAGTGGGTGTGTGGTAAAGTTAAGGGATGTATGGACTGTTCCTTATCGCCTGTTTTGGGGGTGTAGCGATTTAGGGTTTTCATTGAACATAAAGCGTATCTACTGGTTTGGGTGTTTCAAGGATTGTAGGGTGTTATGGGCCTGTCTCTGTTTTTCGTGTAACAGGGCTATTTGTGTGTTTACAATTTGGGTTGGTGGTTTGGTGTGGTAGATTAGGGGAGCTCCCATTTGTTGTTGGTTGGTGTGGTTTGATGTGTTCGTTATTGGTGGGTTGCGAGGGGTTTAGTATCTCTTTGGGTATGAAACCACATTTTGAGCGGTGTTGTGTGGGGTAGGGGTTGGGGTGTTTGGCATGTTTTGGAGTGATAGTTTATGGGGGGGTGGTGGAAATCTATGTCAATCAGCTGAATAGGCCGGATTTAATTTAGGCTGCCATCACAGTAGGCAAAAAGTAGGTTAGGTTAGCATATTTTTGATCGGGTGAAGTGTTAGGGGACTTGGAGTTGTTCTTATGGGGTGGTGTGACTGGTTTGTTTTTGGGGGAGGGGTGTTAGCCAAGTGGTGGTTCTTGGGGTGGTGTTTGTGGGTTTGGGGGGGGTGTTGGGTGTTTGGGGTGGGGGATTGTTGGTGCATAAGGGGGTTTGTCCAACCATGAAGGTGGTTGTTTTTTGGGATTGTGTCGTGATTTGTATGTTGTGTTTTTGGTTGTGTAGATAAGGTGTAGTTAAGCTCTTAGTCCGCGGGGGTTGTTGTGTGTGTGGAGGTGTGTTTGTTTTGGAGTGGTGGCGCCCATTTTGAAGTGCTTCTGAGATTGATGGAGGGGCGAGGTATTTGTTTGGAGGTGCTTATGAATTAGCCTTGCCAGGGTGTTGGACTTTACTGGTTTCGTGAGGTTGGTCCGGGAGTGTCATCCCGGTGGTGTGTTGTGGGTTGGTGGTGTGTTGGTGGTGGGGGTACGTGTTTTGGTTCAGTTGTAGGTGGTTGGGTGTGCCGGGGAGGTTGGGTTGTTGGGTTTGTTGGTGGTTTGGGAAAATGAAAGGTGATATCCATGGGGATGGAAAGCTACATCATTCGGGTGGTGTATTTTTTTTGTTGGGCAAGGGTCATTTTCGTGTGCGTGGGGGGGTTGGTGGTGTGTAGGGTGGAGATTTGTATTTCTGTTTTGGCTAGTATTGTAGAGGGTCAGGCTCGTGGGGGTGTGTTGGGGGTTTGGGGGCCGGGTTGGGGGGGTGTTCGTGTTTGTTGTTTAGTGGTGGGGGATATAGGAGAGTTGTTGGGTTTGCTTCACTGTTGGGGTTGGAGTTTGATTGGTTTTGGTATTGTTGTCAATTGCGAAGATGGGCAGCCATCCAAGGCTTGTCCAATGGAAGTAATTGCTTGGTGTTGGGTTTGGGTGTGTTTTTTTGTGTGTGTACTTGCTGTGTGTGGTTTGTGGGTGTTGGGTTAGTGTGTGGATCAAGAGTGGAGGTCACCTTTTGCGGGGGGTTGTAGGTTGGTGGGGGGATAATTGGAGAGGCTTGAGTTTCATGCAAGATAAGATACCACTATTCCGGGTTGGTTTGTTTTGACAATTCAGTAGCTTGTTGGGTACGGTGCGTTTGTTGGCGGGCCGGGGCACGGGCGGGGTGGTGGTGTGTTGTTAGGGTTGTGGTTTTGGTGTGTGCTGGGTGGTTGGCTCTCGGCGGGGTGGGTATAGTGGTTGTTAGAGTTGCCGGGGGTTGGGGTGTGTGTTGGTTTGGTTGCTTTGGGTGCTGGAGTGTGGGTGGGTGGTGGGTGGGTTTTCTAGGGTGTGGGGTGGTTGGTGTACTGGGGGGTTGGATTTTGGGTGTGGTGGTTCTTTGTCGTTTGGGTGGGATGGGACCCGGTGTGGGAGTTGGTGGGTTTTGTGTGTGTCTACGTGGCGCCTTGTATGGTGGGTGCAGTTAGGTTGTGGCTCGACGCAGACAGTGTGCGGGGGTTGTGTGTGTGTTGGGTGGCTCGTGGTGTTGTGTCAGGGGGTGTTTTTAAAGTCTGTTTGGGTGGTCGTGTGGGGTATTACCTTGGGTGATGGGGGCTTTAGTCTGGGTGTGGATGTATGCCGACATGGGGGACGGGGTGTGGGTGGGTTAGGGGGGGCGAGGGGGTTGTGTGGTTTCCCTGTGGCGGTGGGGGTTGTTGGGGTGGTTGGTGGGTGTGGTTGGTGGGGGGGGGTGGTGGTTGGTGGGGTTGGTGATGAATTGGGGTGTGTTTTGGTTGTTGGTTCCTGGACCGGTCAAAGAGGGGGGCGCAGGCCAAACAGGGTGGGGGTGTTGGGGTGGTTGGGTTTTGGGTCTACTTGTTTGTAGTGGGGGAGTAAGGGCGGGAAAGGGGGTGTTGCACTTTTGTGTTGGGGGAGGGGGATAGGGTTGGTTGGGTGTTTTCGGGGACGCGCCGAACGGGGGTTTGAGGGGTGTTATAGTATGGTTTTGTTTGGTTCCTAGGTTTGGGTGTGGGGGGTGGTGGGAGGGGGCAGGTGGGGGGGTGTGGGGGTAGCTTGGGGGGCGTGGTCGACTGGGAGGTGGGGGGGGGTGGGTCTGTTTAGTATTGGTGTGTGCGTTGTGTTGGGTGGGCTGGAGGAACCGCCGAGGGGTTGTTGGGTATCTGTTGCGGGTTGGTGGTGTTTGCAGTTGTTGTGTGGTGGGTGTGTTTGCAGGGGGGTGTGGTCTGTGGTCAGGAGGGGCGGCTGGGGTGGGTGTATTGTTGGGGTTGTCCTGGTACGTGGCGAGGTGTTGTGCGGGTGGGGGGTCTTCGGGGTGGAGTGGGGGGGTTGGGGGGAGGGTGTTGTCTGTGTGTGGTCGTGGGTGGGGTTTGGGGTCGGAGTTTCGTTTATGCTTGGGGGTTTGTTTACTGGTTGGTGTGATTGGTTTTCTGAGTATGGCGGGCCCAGTTTTTGCAGTGTTGGGGGGGTGGTGTGGTGGGTGGTGGGGCGGTGTGGCGGGGTTGGGAGGAGGTGAGGTTTGTCATGTTGCGTTTTGTGGGTCGTGTCCTGAGACGATGGCGGTTGAAAGGATATGTGGTGTTTCGGCCAGATTGCGGGTTAGGAGTTTGTTCTCGTTATTGTGGGCTGTTGAGATTGGGCTGGTGTCATATATGGTTGGTGGGGAGGAGCGGTGCGTGGGGGGTGGGGGGTGGAGGGTGCCGGCAGTGGGTGGGGTTTTAGCTGGTGTGGTGGGTTTGGGTTTGTCTGGGTTGTGGAGTTTAGGTTGGGAGTTTTGGGGAAGTACGTGTTTGATTGTAGGTGGGGTGTGGGTTAAGTACTGTGACCGTTTGGGGGGGGGTTGGGTTGGTTGTTTGTGTGGTGTGTTTGTGCGCAGCAGGGGAGGGAGGAGGAGGGACGGAACCGGAACGAGAGAGACGGGGGGGAGGGGCACGTCCGAGCTGTGACCGATGAACCCTCTCAGACTTGTGTTTTGTACTGACCCCTACTTGTATGTTTTTCTTCTTTGTTATTTGTGGATTGCACAGCAAACGTACCATCGTCTTCAACTCAACCGCAACTTCTACCATCTTTGTATTCACGTCGTATCCTCAGGGTGACTAAACACTTGTAAGCTTGGACTGGATCTTCTTTTTTCATG
>JAKWJA010000914.1:0-22026 GCA_027704765.1 Solanum habrochaites
ATTGGTTAAGTCCTTGTTTCTCTTATTATAGTATGAGTTCCTTCTAAGTGGGAGAGCATGGTTAGAATTTTGCTAGAAGTTGTTATATGTGCATAATGTTTAGGAGTTTGATTGAAATTGAATTCATTAACTTCTTGCATTGTGTGTTATATTGAGTTATGAGCAGGTTGTAAAAGGTTTTTACATAATGTTACCTTGAATATTAGCATGTCTATATAATGAATTGCTTAAGATTCCATTTTTGAAAAATATGCCTGAAATCATTGTCGCATCGATTCACTGTTCAGTGTAATATTTTTTGGAAATTGACTAATTGATTCTTTGGTATAAATTTGTTGTTATGTGGTTATAAATTATGTGTATGAATATAATAATGATTATAAAATGAGTTTTTGCTATTTGGAATTAAGCATGTGAGTTTTGCAACATTTTGAGTTATAGAATTGCATTCTAGTTTCTTGTTGTATTGTGAACCTTTTGACTGTGTGAAATTGAAGTTTTCTCTTTGATTGTGAGTATATTGTCTGATTATGTGCTTTTAAGTTGGTTCTCTAATTTGGAAGTGTTCGGAGAGTGGCAAATGTCATTCGAGGATGAATGTTGACATAGGTGAACTAGAGCCTGATATTGATTTCAAGGTGGTATAAGGTCCTTAGTATGTCTAAAATGTTGTATTGAGGTAGTATCTAAAGTATTAGGTTGCATGGAAGTACCGTTAAAGGGCAACGAGACGTTCGACGGAACTAGTGGACCTAAGTCTTCATTGAGGGGCCTATGGTTTAGAGTATATAATGTGGTTATGAGGTCTTTAAATGATTCTAATATGATGTTGAATAGGTTAGTGTGCCAGGTTTCGAGAAGTTTGGAGGTTCAAACACTCAAGGAAGGTCCATGCATTCGAAAAGATGTGCCTAGAAATGGACCTTGTTTGTCTAGGCAGGTTTGTCGAGTTTATGTGTTCGTTTGAGTGAAAATTCATTGTGGAGGTTTTTTAAATTCGTATAAGTTCATGTTTGGTTTGAAAACGTCCGGGAAAACATTCCCAAGGACCAACAAAGGGTCCTTGAGGAAGGACTCATGTCGGAGGACAAGACTGCCAAAGGCAGCCTCACCTACGGAAGCCAATCGACGGCCAGTGAGCTGGTCGACGGTCCGTGGATGACGGGAGTGAGTAGGTATTTATCATGGGTGACTAATCTACCTGTCCCAAGACTCTAATTCCATCGACGAGGACAAGACATCCCGTAAGTGGACCTACATCCCGTCAATGGGTTGTCCGTTGATGAGAGACCTTGTCCCAAGACCACGGACCAAAGGACGGTCCGTCGATTGTCCCGTAGGTTTTGACATAGGATGGGAAAGTTTGAGGAACCACATCCAGCCTTTGACCTAATCGACGAAGGGACAGGACGGTCCGTTTGTGGACAAACTGTCCGTCGACTGTCCCGTCGATGGTGCCAATTGTCCTGTGTACAGTTGACAGTTAAGTCTAGGGGTGAAATTGTAATTTCACCCCATTTCTAAATGGAACATTTAGCGGTTCCCTAAGGGTCTGTTGGATATTTTACAAGTGTTTATAAGACTTTAACACTTAGAAGATTTCATTCTTCAAAATCAATACCCGAAAAAACCATTTAAATTCCCCAAGGCTCCATTGAAGTCCAAAATCAGGAAGAGTTTGGTGTGAAGTTTTGAGTGGATATATCATAAATTGAAGAATTAGCTTCATTGAGGTATGGCTTTTGATCCTTGAAAACTCGTTAGTCAAGGATCCAACTTTCCAAAGTGTTTTCAAAAGTTTTCAAAATAAAATGATCTACCATGGGTTCTTTGCATTAATGATTTGCAAAAATTCTATTAGGATTTTTGATTGATGTTATATTGATGAATTTACATAAATAACCCATGAACCCATACATTGAGGAACCTCTTAGATTTTGACTATTTATGACTTACTGATATTGGTCTAATGTTGATTGTAGTATTCCGTGTGTATTTCTTAGGCTTTTAATAGTGTAAGAATTTACTCAGTTGTTGTCAATTTGATCTTAGAATGTTGAATCTATTTTGAATTAGTTTAGATTTCATTGATTTCTATAGTTGTGTATTGAATTGGTGTCCATGGCCATGGGTAAGGGCCTTGTGATGTTGAATTGGGTGATTTGGTATTGGCTTGAAGTGTTGATGATGAAGTAGTGGTACGCTACCCTATTCCTTGTTATTCAATTTTAATTATACTTTAATTATGTTATTATTGGTTTGGTCTACCTTTGGTGGCGGTGTTATGTAAATTGATGTGGCATTGTCGGCGTTATTTTAAGTACATTAATGATCATGGCCTTGTTGGCACTACTTGAGCTTATATGTCTATTTGTGTAGTTGATTTAGTGATGTGTGATATTATCTACCTATATGTGAAAGTATGTGTTATACTATTTATACTATCTAGGAAATCATGTTATGCTTTGACTATGTGTTAAGTGTGTAGTCTTAGAGTTGACACATGGTTATTCCTAAATTGGCTAGATGAGTTTAAAATGGTTAAGTTGATAATGTTAAGGTAATGAATAGGTTGATTAAATAAGGCTAAGGGTCATTCTTAAGAGTTTAAATAAAGATAGGATATATGTCTTAAAATGGAAATATGTGTGTCTTGTTTAGTACACTAGGGTCCTTACTGATGCTCATGTTATATGTGATGTCTTTGACTTAGGAACTAAAGGGTCTTAGTATTGAATAAATGAAGAGTAGGTGAGACCTTGAATAATGGTAAGAGGGTAATTTATTGTGGTGAACCTTTGAACCAAAGTGGTAGATTATGAATAGTGAAGTATGCGCCGTAATGGATCCTTAATGTATGAATGATGGGAACTTAAGTTTGAATTGGCTGGAACGGAATCATTATCATACCTTAGGGACGTCATGATGATCTCTTTGTCACCATAGTGAGATAGCCCAATGGCCCCCCTTGCTTTGAGGGTAAATGCTAAATTGGGGTCATGAACTACTATGGGACCCATTTGATGAACCCTTATGGAAATTGATCTGTGAGAACTAAGGCTAGAACCAAGTAAAGTAGGTAAAAGGGAAAAAAGTTGGAAAAAAGTTTTTACGTAAAGTATAAGAACTAGAATATAAAGCACGCCTTCATTTTCTTAAACATGTGCCTACATGGATTTCTATGCTTCTACCATTGGCAAGTAGAACACCTCATTCGAAACAAGGATTAGAAACTTTGGATTCCTGCTTTTTACCATGTCTATCAAGGGGGTTATTTTTGGATACTTTCATCATATCGGATACCTATTAGCATAAGAGAAGTTAGATGAAGTTTAGGTGGTTGTATAGGACGCTACTTAGACATTGCACAATAGGCTTTGAAGATGTTAATAAGAGTCCCTTGGTCTTTTTCAAGACTATTATTTGAATGTCATCGATGTGATGTATGTCTCTTAATTAAACTAATGAAATAACGACTTAATGATATAGGGTATGTATATGTATAAGCACCTAATCTAAAGTGACTTAAGGATTCCTTAGTTAAAGTGTGAAGAGGGCATAAAGGATGATCTCTTCATGTCTTATCTTTGGAAGTCTTGAGAATGACTCTAGTTAGGTAAGTTGCTTGATATGTTGACATGATTTAAACCTAGGAAGTCTTAAGGATTATTTAGGTAGCCTTGAAGTGAATGTATGGGCGTTCTCTTCTAGGAGTACTTGAGTAAGTTTTTTGATAGACTTGGTAGGGGAGACTGTCATATTTTATATGTCTTGTATGTCGATGTATTGTAGGTGTGTATGTGTCTCATTATGAGTAATCTTTAGGATCGTTTAGGCACATCTAGAGAGGGTGTATGGGCGGTCTCTCTTTGTGTGACTTAAGTGAATCTTAGGATAGCTTTATTTAGAAGGTTACATGCTAGAAGATGTTTGGAACGAAATTGGAATGATTCACTGTAACAGTGAGGTATTCATTGTACAACGAATTGAGATTACTGCAAAGTTAGTCCAAAAATGTAATAAGTCATTTTACGTGATTTCCCTATGACCCGATTCTAAGTTGGTAAAGGTTATTTTTATGAGATATTGTGATTGTTTTTGTTCTGATGTTTCAAAGAAAAAGATGATATTTTAAACCTAAAGTCCGTTTTCATGGATTTTTAGCATTTGTCATACTTAGTACATGTGGTTGTACTAATTTCATGCTTTATTTTCTATCTATTAGTTCTTTGTAGGTGAAGAGCTTTCGGAAGAAGACTTGGACTAGGAGATCGTTCAAGAAGAAGTTGAAATATGTCCTCACCTGACTCATGGGCATATATGTCATATTATTTTTCTTTCATAAAGTTTTTTAATAGACTATATAGTTGTATGTTTTAAATTCGTATGGGTCGTGTTCCAAGTATTGTCGTGTCTTAAGATGATGAATCGAGACTTAGTGTTTTCCTAATACTACATAAATGAAAGAGTTTAAGACATCTATATCGTTTTTATGAAAAGTTTTAATTCACACCACTTTTCATTATGTTAGCGACCACCATGAATGAATGATGGGTTGTATGAGGACCTTTTGGCGAGTCGAATCCGCAGGCAGATAAAAGATTGAACCCTAAATTCTTGGTTGTAGTTTCGAGATGTGACAATGTCCACCCCTATCTAAATTTTGGCAAGGCTATGCATGATTATTTTTATGAAAAAATGTGTTGGTATGATCCTCTGTCTTTCGTTTTGAACTAGCCAATCAAGACAAGATAAAAATGAATTTTCTTGAGATTCTGTTGCTCTAATCTGAAGAATCAATTTTCAAATATTTAAACAACTTTTATTCAAAATTTAGATAGATACTTTCGAATCCCGCTCAAGGAACTCTAACCCTAAGTTTCTCCTTTAAATACTAGAGTTTGGATTTCAATTAAGGCATGTTCTTATATGCACAAGTAGTATCATGAAAGTCTGAAATTTTGAATCTATCACACACGACGTCCATTTAACATTAATGACTACTTTAAGCTTCTATATCTTTATTGCGTATTCATTAATTTTTATTGATTTGTGTCCATAAAAGAGACATTTAAATTTATTATGGTTCAAAATCTGTTGCGATAGTTCCGAAGCTTTGCTGGTACTTCCTAGTTCAATGCCAATAAAAAAGGTTAAATTTATTAGGAATTCCTAAATTTTTGTAAAAATCTGTCTGAATTTAGGTTCTACGGGATCTGTTAGAATATAGAAGCTATGTGATCTGTTAGATAATATTACGTTATAAACTCTTATAATATATGTATATATCGGTTCTACTTTTATTATAAACATATATAATTTTATTGAGATATATATTAAATAGGATAGTTGACTTTTTTATGTTGTGCCTTTTTTAGTTTTCGGTGGAGTTCCCTAATGAATACAAATTATATTTTTTATCCCCGGGTTGATTGATTAGAATAAGAGTTTTGTGAATGGAGTCTTCACCCCTAGAAATATAGACCAAAATAATATGCATGATATTGAACCTGCAAACCTACAAAAAAAAAGTGGTAGATTAAGAGGAATTCATTCTGTTGTGTGGTAGATGTTTCAAATGAGGATGCATACCTGTAAAGGTGATATATGTAAAGATAAGTGTACACATGATAGAACATCCTTCTGTTGTGAAGAAATTGATGAGTGACGTGCTAATATATCATGTGATGATACACATGATGTCATTCAACTTGAAAGCTAATTGTGGAATATTGGGCTTATTAAAAGCCCAAAATTTTCTTTATTTTTGAGAAACATCATGTGTATCGTCCAATCATATATAGATGTCGCTCATGAGAGCTTTCATATAAGAAGGGATGTTCCAATATATGTGTTGTTATATTTTCATACCTCTCCTTTGTAGGTATGTACCTCCATTTGAATCATCTAGTACACTACTTAACAAATTCCTTTTCATTTACCATCTTCCTTTTGAGTTTAGTAGGTTTATAACCATGCATATTGTTTTGATGTATCTTTCTAGGGGGAGGAAATATTTCTATGATTTTGCTCCATCCGCCCAACTCTTAGTGTAATTGACCAACCCAAGGACATAAAGTACTTGTATTCATTATGAAACTTTAACGATAGTTACAAAATGAAACTCTTTATCCTATTCTATCATATATTTCAAAAGTTTGATTTGTGTAGTGGTAAACATTAAAATCAAATAGAGGAGTGCAATTTACATTATTATGTTATTATATATGTTTGTGATCTTAAATAAAGTCTCCATTGCACATAGTTGTTACTCTTAACTTTATAATTTTTATAATTATCATGATTTTATCATTATTTTCAGTAATTTTAAAATTGGATTTCTCATTCTCAACATTACTATTATTACCTATTGTTGTTTTATTTATAAAGATCATTGTTGCTTTATTTCAAATTTCATACATTTGAAACTTTTTATATAATATAAAAGGTATTAAATTAGAAGATAAAATGAATTAACGTAAAGGAAAAAGATGATTAAAATTTGACAACAAAAAAAGGAGTTTCAATATTCGTGACTTGGTCATCTTCTTTCGTTCCAAACGAGGCCCAAATTTGTCCAAAGAATTAGGCCCAAATACCTAGAAGCCCTTTAGAAAAAAAATTAGGTATATTAGATTTCTCAAAATAAAACCTCCTAAAAACTACTTCTCATCAGCCGCTACACTCCATCTTTCCCTGTCTTCTTTGAAATATGGTCACCCCTATCTCAGTATTGGCAGGGCTATGCATGATTATTTTTATGCAAAAATGTGTTGCTATGATGCTCTATCTTTTGTTTTGAACTGGCCAATAAAGACAAGATGAAAATGATTTTTTTTTTAGATTTTTTTTTTCTAATATGAAGAATCGATTTTTAAATATTCGAAAAACTTTTATTCAAAATTCAAATAGGATACTTTCGATTCGCTCAAGTACTCTACCATAAGTTTGTCTCCTTTAATCTAGAGTTAGGATTTCATTTGGGACATTGTTCTGATAGGCACAACTGTACATAAAAGTCTTAAATTTTTTGATAGCTTATCACACCTATGTACACGTTCATGATTAAACTAATCCTTTAAGCTTCGATATCTTACAAGTCTCATTCTATTTTTGGTTGGTTTGTGCCCTACAGAGACATTCAAAATACTGAGTTTGCAATTGTATGGGGAGGGGAGATAGATCTGAGGCTTTGCTCGGTATGTGTAGTACTTATCAAGAGAGAAAAGTTAGATTTATTATGAATTCTTACATTTTGTAGAAAGTCGTTTTAAGGAGCTACGAATCTGTTAGAATTTAGGAACTATGAGATCTTTTAGATAATGGTACGTTATAAATTCTTATAATATATGTATATATCGGTTCTAATTTTATTATAAACACATTTATTTTTATTAAGATTTATGATTAAATAGGATAATAGACTTTTTTATGTTGTGTCAATTTTAATTGTCGGCGGAATTTCCTATTGAATACAAATAATATTTTTTGTCCTCAGGTTGTTTGATTAGAATAAGAGTTTGGTCATTGGAGTTTTCACCCCTAGAAAGATAAACCAAAATGATATGCGTGATATTGAACCTGCAAACCTACAAAAACAAGTGGTAGATCAACAGGACTTCATTGTGTTGTGTGGTATATGTTTCAAATGAGGATACGATCCTGCAAAGGTGATATATGAAAAGATAAGGGTACAAATGTTGGAACATACCTTTTGTTGTGAAGACCCTCATGAATGGCGTTCTAATTTATCATGTGATGATACACATGATGTCATTCAACTTGAAAGCTAATTGTGGAATAATGGGCTTATCAAAAGCCCACAATTTTCTTTCTTTTTGAGTGATATCATGTGTATCGTCCAATCATATATAGGTGTCTCTAATGAGAGCCTTCATATAAGAAGGGATGATCCAATATATGTGCTGTTATTTTTTCATACCTCTCCTTTGTTGGTATGTACCTCCATTTGAATCATGTATGACACTGCACAACAAATTCCTTTTCATCTACCATCTTTCTTTGAGATTAGTAGGTTCATAACCATGCATATTGATTGATGTATCTTTCTAGGGGGGAAACATTTTAATGATTTTGCTCCATTCAACCAACTCTTAATGTAATTGATCAACCCGAGGACATAAAATAAAACTTGTATTCATTATGAAACTTCAACGATGGTTACAATTAAACTCTTTATCCTATTCAATCATTTATTTCAAATAATTTGATAGGTTTTGATGGTAAAAAATAAAAATTAATTGAGGAGTGCAATTTCATCATTATGCTATTATATATGTTTGTGATCTGAATAAGGCTTACATTGCGCAAATTTAACATTTTACCTGTTATAATATAATCGTCAACTCTAACTGTATACTTCTTATAATTATCTTCATTGGATCATTATTTTCATTAATTTTTAAAATATATTTTTCATTCCAACATATATTTATTACTTATTGTTGTTTTCTTTAAAAAAAGATTGTTGTTTACTTTATTTCAAATTTCTTACATATGAAATTTTATCTAATATACAAAGGTTTTTTAAATTAGAGCTTAAACGAAAATTAAATTAATATAAAGGAAAAAAAAAATGGACAAAATTCGGCCAAAAGAGTTATAAATATTCGGTCAATTGGCCCATCTTCTTTTTTCCAAAACGAAGATCAAAATTTGTCGAAAGTTAGGCCCAAAACATAGAATCCCTTTAGAATTAGGCTATATTACATTTCTTAAAACAAAACCTCCTAAAACCTACTTCTCATCAGCCGCTACACTCCATCTCTCTCTTTGTCTTCTTTGAAAATATATCCATCCCTATCTCAGTATTGGCAGAACTATGCTTGATTATTTTTATGCAAAAATGTATTGCTATAATCCTCTATCTTTCGTTTTGAACTGGGCAATCAAGAAAAGATGACAATTTTTTTTTTTTTGAGATTTTGTTTCACTAATCTGAAGAATTGATTTTTAGATATTCGAACAATTTTTATTCAAATTTCAAATAGATACTTTCGATTTTCGCTCAAGGAACTCTAACCCTAAGTTTGTCCTTTAAACACTTGATTTGGATTTCATTTTGGTCATGTGCTGATAATCTCAAGTAGTATCATAAAAGTCTTAAAATTGTGATTTCTTATTACATCATTATTAAACTACTACGTTATGCTTTTATTTCATTATAAGTCTTCATTTTTTTTTGTTGGAATGTGTACATAATAGAGAAATTTAAACTAACTATGGTTCAAAATATATTCTTGATTAGATAGATCCAAAGCTTTACTGGTACTGCCTAGTTCACCACCAAGAAAAAATGTTAGATTTATTATGAATTCTTAAATTTTTATAGAAATCTATCTGAATTTAGAAGCTACGAGATCTGTGAGTATTTAGGAGCTATGGGATCTGTTAGCTAATGCTTCGTTGTAAACTCTTATTATATGTTTATATCGGTTCTATTTTTATTATAAACACATATAAATTTTATTCAGTCATATGTTTAAACAAGATAATAGACTTTTTTTGTGAGTGCCTTTTTTAATTTGTCGGTGGTGGAGTTCCCTAATGAATACAAATATATTTTTGTCCTCATGTTGATTGATTAGAATAAGAGTTGAGAATGGATTTTCCACCCCTAGAAAGATTAGATAAAAATAATATCATGATAATTGACATGCAAACTACAAAAACAAGTGGTAGATTAAGAGGAATTCACTGTGTGTGTGGGTATGTATGTTTTCAAGTTTGTTTATGAAGTTATACATACTTGAAAGGCGCGATAATGAAAAGATTAAGGGATCAGCACGCTGCCGTGTGGAACATCCTCTATTGTGAAAGAAACTCATGAGTGGTGTGCCTTTAATATATCATCTGATGATAACATGATTCATTCAACCTGAAAGCTAATTGTGGAATACAGGGCTTATCAAAAGCCAACAATTCTTCTTTTTGGTGATATCATGGGTATCGTCCAATCATATATAGATGTCTCTCATGAGAGCCTTCAGTATAAAGAAAGGGATGTTCCAATATATTAGCTGTATTTTTCTTACCTCTCCTTGTATTGTATGTCTCCATTTGAATCATCTATGACACTAAAAAACAAATTCCTTTTCATCTACCATTTTCTTTTGAGATTAGTAGGTTCATAACCATGCATATAGTTTTGATATATCTTTCTAAGGGGAATTTTTTTTTAATGATTTTGCTCCATTCAACAAATTCCTAATGCAACTGACTACCCCAAGGACATAAAATACAAATTGTATTCATTATGAAACATCAACGATAGTTACAAAATTAAACTCTTTATCCTAATCAGTCATATATTGTCAAAAATTTTGATATGTGTAATGTAAAAAATGGAAAAGTAATTGAGGAGTCAAGTGACATTGATGATGCTAATTATAGAGGGTGGGATTTGAGGTAAGGCTGACGGGCGCATGAGCGAACAGGTTGCCGGGGGGAGAAGGGAGGACGCGAACTTGAGATGCTGTATAAGGTAGCAGCCCAGGGGATCAGGAGTTGATTGAATTGTTAAAAGTGTATTTGTCCATTGCAACAGTGACGTAGTATGACGTATTTGTTGGTTTCTTTAAAAAGATTTTTGTTGCTTATTTCAAATTCCTTAACATATGAAACTTTTATATATAATATTACCAAGGTATAACTTAGAAGCTCAAATGATTATTATAAACGAAAAAAAAAATGACAAATTCGGTCAAACATATAAATATTCGTCAATTGGCCAATCTTCTTTTTTCAAAACGAAGCTCAAAATTTGTCGAAGTTAGGCCCAAAACATAAAATCCCTTTAGAATTAGGCTATATTAGATTTCTTAAAACAAAACCTCCTAAAACCTACTTCTCATCAGCCGTACACTTCCATCTCTCTCTTGTCTTCTTTGAAAATATATCAATCCCTTATCTCAGTATTGGAGGCTAGGCTTGATTATTTTATGCAAAAATGTATTGATCTAATCCTCTATCTTTCGTTTGAAATGGGGCAGGAAAGAAAAAAGAGAAAATATTTATTTTTGAGATTTTGTTTCTCTAATCTGAGAAATTGATTTTTAGGTATTCGAAAAATTTTATTCAAATTTTCAAATAGATGAACTTTGAGTTCGCCTCAAGGAAACTCTAACCTAAGTTTGTCCTTTAAATACTGAGTTTGGATTGTCATTTTGGACATTGTACTGATCATGCCTCAAGTAAATTCAGGAAGTCTTAAATTTTGATATCTTATCACATCATCATTAAACTAATACTTTAAGCTTTTATTTCTTTATAAGTCTTCATTTTGTTTTTGTTGGTTTGTGTCCATAACAAATACATTTAAATTTATTATGGTTCGAAATCTATTCTTGAGGAGATAGATCCGAAGCTTTACTAGTTCTGCCTAGTTCACTGCCAAGGAAAACGGTTAGATTTATTATGTACTAGGAAAAATCTCCGCGCTTCGCGCGGGTTGTTTTCTTTAATTGGCTCACTCATTTATCATAGGTTAATATTGTTATTTCGTATTGATCACCGTGATTTATTATCAATATATAATTTATTTTTTTCCATATAAATTTTCGTACTAATTGTTGTACATTTTATTAATCATTTGTGCCATTGATTCCCTTATGCTCGTTTGTTTAATATTCCAAAGTTCCCACATTCTTTATATTATGTTAATTGATGTCAAGAATAAGGGACAATAGAAGTGGGGGTTATAAAATGTAACCTAGCGATTCATATATTGTTGGTATTTACCAACTTAAATTACATTGATATTTAAAAGTTAGTCCTATAGAACAAAAAACTCCATATTGTGTTGGCAATTGTAAGCTACAAATCAAAATTTGTCTTACATTATATGTGAATCATGTTCATATGGCCATATTTGTAATTTCGTTATGGACCATTCGGTATGTGAGTGATCACCTTCAATGTATGTATTTGAGCTGATGCGTCATTTTTGGATTGACTATGTTGTTAAAACGTGACCATCATGTTTTCTACAAGTCTTGGTATTCATTCTGGACTATTTCTCTCGTAAACAGTATTTTTATGGTGTTGTTAGGTCTTCACTCTTTTCGCGTTTGCATTTAATATTTTCAATCCTTCTCTTGACTTTATGATGTTCCATGTAACAGGTTGCTAAAGGAAGTTGTCGTATATTAAGCTGAATGGACATTTTGATCATTTGTAGACATGATAATTCTGGGTATTGTGATCTTGTGTGGATGTTCTTACCAGATATGATGTTTGCATTTACAGGCCCATTTTCCCAGGATGTGTGTTTCATTAATCGTGTACCGTTGCCATAGTCTTTCTGTTTGATTGAGATTTCTTAAGAAGCATAACCGGACTTCCTACTTAGTGGATGTCATGGTTAGGGATGCCTGAGAATCTATGTTATTAAGGGAAATTCAGTGGGGTACAAATATCTTCCTCATTAGGTTCAACGGCTTTGCACCCACATTGTCAGAGCTGTAGTAGGTTCTCTTCCCTGGTTATAATATTCATTATTTTTTCATTTAGATCATGAACCATTTAATTTTTTGGTGTGTTAGTATGGATCTTTTTTTCAAGTATGTCGGGTCGTTGTACCTTCTGTAATAGAGATGATATACTGCAATCTACAATTGATCACTTTATTGTGTGATGGTGCAATGGCTATATCAGCGGGAGCGTTAATTGAGTTTCATCTTTTTATCGCATAAACTGATCCATCTCAAATCGGCAATAACCATCTATCAAAACTTGCAATTCTTTCAGCTTAAGAACCCCATCACTTTCCACAAGTTAAGACACATATTTTCCTTCAGTTTCAATAAATGAAAAGTAGGGCAACAGGTGGGAAATGTTTAGCGACGCCATCAAACAATATCTCTCTTGTTCCTTTGGAATCACCGGCGGATTTCTCCTGAAATCCACCACCCACAAACGATTGTTAGTTCCCCAAAGGCCCGTCACAACTATTTCATACCTATCTCGAAGAATGTCCCTCAAGCGTTGTCTAAGGCTTCTAAACAATATTGTTTGCCATTGAGCTCATCCCAAATTATCAAAAATGTTCTTCTTTAGTAGTCCGCTAATTGGATTCCCTGTTGTTATGTCACATGTTGACTCAGGTGTGACGTCAAGAGAATATGGAACCACGACATGAGTCCGACGTGCAGGCACAAACAATAAAGCTTCATACCTGAAGTGGCTACTGGTAGAACTATTTTTTATTTCTGATCGGGATTTTGCAATAATGGATTATTCCATAGAAAATGTTCTTGAACTGTAACCACCATGTCCGTGTATAAAAAAATATCTTCCTTCTGTATTATCAACGGATTAGATTTTGCTCATATGTCGGTAAATTGAAAAAATATTCAATAGTTTAAATGATTTGTCGTTGCTGTTTTTTAGTTCACTGTCATAGTCTAGCTCGTCATTAATTAGGCGATTTCCCAATTCCGCATTAATGTATTATCTTGCAGTGGCATCCCTTATAGTCTCGCACACTTTTCCCTATTTTATGAGCATGGTTTCAATTTCTAAACAGGGAATGACGCTTCTATTTGTTTGTCACTGATTGCAAAATCTTTTAGATGTATCGCTTTCTCTGCATCGATGTGATATCTTCTGATAATATTTGTGTTATTCTCCCAAAGCTTGTGTGAATCTGAAAAGGAATAGAGAATAGTCACAAATAGATTGCGTAGTCGTTTCCACTTGACATGTGGGGAAGCCTCTGACAAGCAGTCATGCCTTGTCGTGATCTAATAATCAAATTGGTAGAAAGCTTCGATTAGGTTTTATATCTCACTCCATTAATTCTTCGTATGCTTCAATATGAAGTGAACCTTGAAAGAATTTAACAACATGCGCAGATAAAAAACGCTATCCACTTGCTGGATGTGCAAAATAGATACCAACTTGCCCGACCTTTGTTCCTCGTAAGTCCATTTTTTTGTTTTACAGTCCATACCCACCGCGTAGGAAAAATCAGAATATGTTAGATCTCTGGCATCGGGGCTTTGGTAACTCTTTGTTCTTCAAAACAGTCATTAATTTTGTTTTTCAATATCGTCTGTTCAATACGCTTTCTACTTGCCTGATTGTTCGAATATATCGGTTTGTTTTGTATGTAAATGGACTGGTTAATCCGCTCAAATAGTGGTTGTCTGTAATGTGATGTCAATTTGGAATATCCTCCTGCAAGCATTCGGTAGCTGTAAATATATCTGCAATCTAGATACTTCTTGATCTCATCTTTTGGCTTTTGTTGAATCGTGTTGGTTTTATTATTGTGTTGCTCTATCAGGACCTTTATGAACATACTTGAATAAATTTATTCACGACCTGAGTAGTTTCAGACTTTGCAACATTTTGTGGCCATTTTAAATTGCACAAGCAAGTTCTATTGTACGGAACAACATATTGTGTCTAGGGTGGCCTCCATTCCATTTTTCTTCACTTCAATACCTGGGGAACGTCTCAAATAAATAGGGAATCCATTTTTTTTCCGAATCAAAATTGTCTGGTCATTGGATTTTTCGGGAAATGCCTTTGTTGAACTTACCCTGCTCATACATTGGCAGTAGGGATTTGGTTGTCCGCATGGGTCCAGTATCATAAGTATTGACTGCATATACCCATCTGGATCTTCTTCAAGGTCAGGTATTAAGGGATATTAGTCTGTCAATATGTTCCGCTGATTTGTAGGATTTTTTTTTTTGTGATCGAGAAGGCAACACCAAGTATATGTGTATGTGGCAAGCCTCTTTTCTGGAAATCATTGTATATAACCTGCAATAATAATGGCTTGGTTAGGAGTTGGAAGCTACTATTAATTCCTATTAATATGTAGTTCCTTCTGTTTTTTGGGAGTTATTATCTTTCCCATTCATTAAAATTCCAAAGTAAAGTATTCACGTGTATATCAGGTATTTGGTGCGTGCGTTAGTTTTTTGTACATAAATCCATTTTTAAGTCCTGGTCAAATTGGGTTGGCTGCATCTTGCTAACATAAGGTGGATAGTTCCTTGTCTTAGTTGGCACTATTTCAACTATTTTGTAATATGATATACATTTTAGAGTATGATAGAGTGTGCTAAAGTGTGAAGGTATATCAGAGGATTGATAGAAAGAACTTACATGTTTTATTGTACCGAATGGTTATCTTGTTAATATGTTGCATTGTTGGTCCAACTTCATCTGGAAAACCTCCGCAAATGATGTCTACCCGACTACCATTCATCATGTTGAACAAATTCGGTCAACATTCCCTTTATTTCTGGCCACTTTGGGTTACATGTGAAGGTTTAAGAAATTAAATTCGGGTATCAGCCCATCTACAAAGCCATGCACTTTGATAATTTGTGCCCTATAGCGAGGTCCCCCCGTGCTGGACGAAGGTAATATAAATGTTTTCCCGACCTTGTGAACAATCAGAAATTACGTACAACAACATCCATTAACCCCCAAAAAGATAAGCCGAAGCTTTGGTTGGTCTATTTCGTTATATATCTAAATCGATTCCTCTTCAATTGCCATGTAACCATCCACAATGTACTGCTGCAGTACCTTCCGCCTGTATAAGTGTTGGTGCGCCCCTCATTAAGCCTGTTGTATGCGGTATCCATAATATGTCTCATTGAATGTGATCTGGCGTGTTAAGTTTTTTCGCCTTTGCAGAAACCCAATTCTATCCCAGTCTATATCAACATCTTCACCGTATGGGTCTATTACTTGTGTAAGTCATTGAACATGAAACTTGGTGTTAAATCGGTGATCATTGGAGCCCATTGTGCGGTGTTCAACAATAACATCTCGTGGAAGTTAGCACTGTTAAGATCGCCAATGATCAATCCAGCTATCTGAAAGCCGTTAGGTATATTGTTTGAAGACCGTCGTTAATCCTTTTGACTAGAAATGTAGGCGAAACTCGTTTGTGCTTGTTTCTCTATATCTATCCTTGCCTACGAAAGATTTGCCAGAACATCTATCACTCGTCGAGCCATTCAGATATTCCTGAACAATATCTACTTGAACTTTTTCAGCATTACCTGTTGATTCGATTTTCTATTTCATTGTCCATCTATCTATATATATAGTTGTGCCAAATAGTGTTTTTTTCCCAATTTTAGCTAAGAGAGAGACCAATGATGATTATAATTATGTCCACTGATTCTGAATACATAAGCCACCCTTTTGTAGGATTGATTCGATTTGTCAATCGGCCTCCCTAGATTGTAAATGCCGAACATGGAGTTGTATACCCTGACATTTTTCGAAGTGTATACACCTATTGGTCCGGATCGGTAATGCCTCAAAAGTATTGAAGGTGGGTGGGGGTTTGGATAAGTTAATGGTAAACGAAACACGACCTACAAACACATATAGAAATGGGGTTGTCGTCTGTATTTGTACTTTGATTGGACGTTCTTCATACCATAGAATTGCTCCGCAATATTGGCAGGTGTAGGTTGGAGCCCGAAATTTCAAGCTTGTTGTATGCACTATCATAGAAGATTGTAGTGGTGAGGAGTTTTAAGTATTATAGCACCAAAATTTGAATTTTCTACCTTTATGTGAGTTGGTGCATAGGGAATAATGCGTCAATGTAAAAGTGTTTGAAAGTGACTTGTGTCCAGAAAAATTGATAGGGGTTTCCTTTGTGATCGATTTGGATTTGAACGTTTTCACATTCATCCATAAAATGAATATAGGACTGGTAGGTTGTATCCCTGTTAAAATAGTTTTGAAAATGTTCAGTTACTAAGTTTTGACATCTGGAAGTTGTTTATTAGTAAAAGAATAGGTCCCCCCATTTACTTTATAGGCAATAATATTCTCATTGTATTCTTTTAGGTGTCAGGCAATCACATAATGTAAGAGAAGGGAGGTTACATATGAACAGTAATGTGCAGTGTAATTGATATGTTTTATCACGTTTATCAGTCTTTATATTTCCTACGTATTAAGTAGATAAATTGTAACTAAGGGTCGGGAGTGTGCGTGGTAGGTCGAGTAATTTGAACGTACCAGGATTGTTGTTGCCGTGTTATAGTTGTTGATAAAGTCAGTTTCATCTGTTTGCCATTTTTTTGAAGAGAAAACGTACAACCAAATCCACTTGCTTCGTGGTTGTGATCTTTGTATTTCCTTCTGAGAAGTACTGGTGAGTTCCCCTCTTTCAGCGAGAAATACTTGGCAGTAATTTTATTATATTTACTAATTTCTTGTCCGTGTATTATAGTTATTAATTTATTACTCTCATCTTTTTTCTGAACTCGTATTTGCTTTCAACTGAAGGGTAGAGAAAAGTTTTGTTGTTCCTGAATGATCGGAGGAAAATCTGTGTAAACCCACAAAATGCCTCTTCCTTAATACTGTGTGTTATCAAATCCATTATGTCTGGCCCCTGATCTGGTAATTCTGATTGTTTTTTAATTCTGTTGGTAAGAATACTGGCCTGTCACGCCACAACCAAATCCGTAGCCGGCCTTGCACCCACATTCTACCCTCCTATGTGAGCGAACAACCCATCAACCTTAACATTTTCAAGATATATCAACAGAACAGAATGCAGGAAGACTTAAACTCATTAATAAAAAAAATTCAATACTTTATATATCCCCCAAAATTCTGGAAGTCATTCATCACAAGACATCGACTCAAAGTACTTAACTAGGAATGTCTAGAACAAACTAACTAAAAAGCTAGTCCATGCGGAAGTTCAAGGCATCAAGACTTGAAGAGAAGACCCGTCCAAGGCAAGACGCATTAGATCAGCACTGAATTTTCGATGAAGTGAAGATGGCTTAGATATACGCTTCAGTTGAAGTTGACGGGAAACGTTCTCGCTGCATTACACAAATAAAAAAGAGGGCAAAACATGAAAGTAGGGGGTCAGTACAACTTCACACGTACGAGGAGATATATCGGCAAACTCAAAATAGGGAACCGTATATATCAATATAATGTAAATCAACTACAATCTCAACATGTAGCAATACACCAAAATGCATTCATCAATAACTACAACCGAGTCACAAAATGAGGACTCAAGCATCAATACCTACTATTTGGGAATTAAGTTCATGAGATTGAGTAATTCATATCTTTCAGATTCCTTATCTTTCTTATCTTGTGTCGGTCGTGACACTCCGATCCTTCGATTTCTATCCTGGAGCCGGAACGTGGCACTCAGTCCTATTCTATCCTGGTACCGGAAGTGGCACCGATCCATATTAGATCCCCGTTGGTGTCGGAAACCGTGAACTCGATCCTCATATTCTATCCTTGGTAATGGAACGTTGAACCCGATCCAATTCTATCCTTGTGTAGGAACTTGACACTCAGATCATCATATTCTATCCTGTGGTACCGGACCGTGGGCACCGATCCATAATTCTATCCTCGGTGCGGAACGTGACACTCGATCCTCATTATCTATACTGACTGGTACCGGACCGTGGCACCGATCCCCTAATTATCCAAGCCTTCTTTTACAATAAGGCATCATCATTCTCATTATATAATTTATCAAGCATTCTTCATATTAAGGGCCATCATTCATTCTCATTATATAATTGATCAAGCGAATTTGGTTCTTCAAGATTTGGGATTCAATAGCTTAATCATGCTTGTTAATTCATCAAATTTCATAATCTAATATGCAAGCATACAACTTAAGCCCATAGCAAGGGTTACAATACTAGAACACATAATATTCACTATTAAGAGTTCACTCACGCATATGTAACATAAACCATAACATACTACACGAAGAATTGAATCACAAGCTATCTTATCCAAAATACTTGCTATCCTCTTCGTTCTATCTCTCCTACTAGTTCGTTTCTCATCTCTTCTTCTTTTCTTTTTTGTTTGGTTTTATTCAAACCCTCCTCAGTGTTTACCCTAATTTAAAAGTATAATAAGTGTAAAGGAGGACAATAAAACCCCACTATAACTAAGGTACATTATGTTAACACCAAGTAATTAGACCTATTAATATTTAACCTCAATCTTATATTAAGGAAAGAATAGTCCAACGACCCCATTAAAAGTTTGTAGAGGAATCATATTTCGCCTTGGGACTGCGCAACCTGTGACGGGGAGGGAAGTCGTGCATGGCGACGGTCCAGTCACACAGGTCGTAAAGCAGCGCCCTCGGAACTCACGTTAGCCTGTGACGGCAATCACAGTTGTGACGGTCCGATCCGGTCCTCCGTCAGACGGTCAGAAACTCGTTTCGTGTATCAAATCTCAAAAGTTGGACAGTGTTTGCAACGAAAACTCACGACGGTAGTCGTGGATGTGGCGGCACGTCCTGCAGTTGGTACGTTCACAATTTACAGAGAGTCGATTTCAGTACCGAATTCAAATTCTAAGTGTCATGGGAACGGACACCTGCCTAGAAGGGCCGTAGGGACTATGACGGTCGTCGTTACACCGCAGTCCCAGCCAGTTTTTTTCCAGAAATCAAATCTGTTGCTCACCAACGACTAAACAGGTCGTTACAATAGATACCAATTTACCCATCGTTCGTCCCCGAAGATCAAAGAAGGAAAAAAAATGGCGGAAAGGAGTACCTGACCTCGTTAAGCAGATGTGGGTATTTTCGTGTATATCCGCCTCCTTCTCCCAAGTTTAGCCTATTCAACCGGGTCGATTCTTCCATTGAACTTTGGATGGACTGGCAATCTCTCGCGGATCTAAACTTGCCGAACTTCTCTATTCTACTATGAGCAACTTGTTCCCTTCTAAGTCAAGTTATCATCCAACAACACTGAAGTCCCAAAGGATAATGTAGGTTTCATCTCCATGGTATCTTTTCAACATGGAAAACATGTGGAAATAACGGATGCACTCCGGACAGCCTGGGGGCAAGGCCTATATTATAAGCCACCTCCACTATTCGCTTTAGTACCTCAAATGGCCAACTTACCTTGGACTTAGCTCCTCTTTGCCAAACGCATCCAACCCTTTATGGGGTGAAACCTTCAACAAGACTTGTTCACCTTCCATGAACTCCAATGTCTCTAACCTTCCGGTCTGCATACTCCTTTTGTCCACTTTTGCGCCCGCTAGACGCTTTTCTTGCATGCCACTTAACCTTTTCTAACGAATCCATCAAGAGATCGGTACCCCAAGTTAACCTCGAAGCATCAAACCAACCAATGGAGATCTAACATCCTCCCATACAATGCTTCAAATGGAGCCATATCAATAGGAGTGATAAGCTATTATTGTACGAAAACTCTGCCAAAGGGTAAGAAACACTATCCCAATGGCCACAACTCTATCACGAGATGCGCGAAAGCATATCCGTCCAACACTGAACGTTCGCTCAGAGACAATCGGTCTGAGGATGGAACGCGGGTACTGAGGTCCCAAACCTAGTACCCCAATTATTCATGCAATGGTTTTCCCAAAACTTGACAGTAAAATGAGTACCTATATCTCGATATAATGGAAGTGGAAACCCCATTGCAATCGAACGATTTCTGAGATGTAGTTTTTGCTAACTCTTAGCATGTGAGCACCTTGACCTGGATGAAATGAGACAGACTTAGTCAATCTGTCCACAATTACCCAAATTGAATCAAACTTCCCAGTGTCTTTTGGAGACCAACCACAACGCCATTGCGCTCGATCTCTCCAATTCCAGTCAGGAATGGGCATTCTTGAAGTGTTCCTCCAGGCCTTTGTGTTCATATTTCACTGTTGACAGTTTGGACAATGGCAATAAAGTCAACATATTGCGCTTCATTTCTACTCCACCAAAAGTGTTGTTTTAGGTCGCGATACATCTTGGTTGCAACCGGATGTATAGAATACTTGAACTATGAACTTCTGCCAGAATAGTGTTGATCAAATCATCAATGCGGGGGACAAATAACCCTTCCCTTAATCTAAAACACCTTCTCGTCGATTGTGTGTCTTTAGCATCTATTCGCCAACACTTTATCTCGGATTGCCTTTAGTTTATCTATCATCAAAAGGTTTTCCCTTATCTGGTCAAGGAAAAGAAGATCTTGAACTCCACACTAGCCAAACAATCCTACTCCTTTATTATTTCAACCTCATCAATGTAGCCAGAGTCTGAACCTCTCTAGCTAATGGGCGTCTAGAGGCTTGCAAATGAGACTATGACTTCCCATGGGATCTCGTTACTGACTCAAGGCATCTGCCACATCAACATTCGCCTTCCCAGGTGATACCAAAACAGTGACGGTGTAGTCCTTCAGTAGTCATCCAATCTATATGTGCCCTTCAAGTTCAAATTTTGAAAAGACATACTGAAGGCGTACGAGGATCGTGTAGACATGTCACACTAAACCCCAGTATAAAATAGTGTCCATTGCTTCACATGCAAACAAACTACCGCGGCCACAAAGTATGAGTTGGATAGTTACGTTCATTGCACTTTTAATTGTAATGAGGCATAAGCAATCACGTTTTGCTCTTGATGAGCACTGACCCAAACACGAATGGATGCAATCACAAAATAAAAACAATGAGGTCTTACCCTTCTCGGCAATAGGTGACGGATAGGTGCGGGAGTCACAAAAGTCTTAAGCTTCTGAAAAGCTTTCCCCATTCTATCTGACCACTACAAATGGAAACATTTCAGCTTAGTCAACGTTCGTCAATTGGACGCAATAGAGAGAGAATCTTACAAAGCGGGCTGTTCGCGTTTTGGAGGTCACTAGGGGAGAGTCCGCGGCTCATTCCGCCCTTTCCATGCATCACCGCTTTAAGTAGCTAGGAGCCCCACCAAAGCTCCTTATCTCTGGACAATTAGTAGTCTTCCAATTCTACTACATTCGACTTCGAAGGATCACCATTACTCATCCTTAGAACACAGTGCCCCAAGAAGGACACTGGATCTAGCACAAAAACCGCACTTAGAGGAACTGCTAAACTTGTTCTGCCTCAACAGTTTCCAATACCATTCCAAAGCTCCAATCAGTTCTTCTTACTTTGGAGATATCAGATATCATCAATAAATACGATCACAAAGAGAGA